>JAOEHX010038341.1:0-10741 GCA_025448015.1 Bolborhynchus lineola | reverse complement strand
GGACAAGGAGTAATGGGTTCAAACTTAAACAGGGGAAGTTTAGGTTGGATATAAGGAAGAAATTCTTTACTGTAAGGCTGGTGAGGCACTGGAATGGGTTGCCCAGCGAAGTTGTGAATGCTCCATTGCTGGTGGGGTTCAAGGCCAAGTTGGACATAGCCTTGGGTGATATGGTTTAGTGTGAGGTGTCGCTGCCCATGGCAGTGCGGTTGGAACTGTATGATCTTAATGTCCTTTCTAACACTAACTATTTTATGATTTTATGAAACAAAATACAGTTCATGTTAGCTTACAAGATATTATGTTCTGTAAAAGTTGTTGTTATAGCAGTTTTTTTATTAAAACATCTGAGAGAGCTAATCATTCTATTCATAAAGAACCATTCAGAAAAAAGAAACAACTTTTTTGACAAATATGAAAAAAAAACCTCATCTACCAACCATTAGGAGTGAATTTAGACAGTGCAATACCTGCTATTTTTATGGAAGTAGTAAATATTGGGCAGGAAAAGTCTTATCTTTTCCTGTGTTTTTCCATTATTACTAAATGCAAAAAATACTTTCAGACTTCACAGGCCAATGGAACAGCATTTGCCTGAATTACAAAACAGCCTTAAACAATAGAGCTGAAACTTAAAAGATCAGCAGTCTTAAGTACAAAGCACTGATCACAACACTTAAGAATGAAATTGGCAGAAAGGAACTGCTGTCTGTATATGAAGTACAAGCAATAAATACTATGTATTCTATTAAGCATTGCCTTAGTATGCTGACACATACCTCAATGTTTTTATTTGTGCTTGAAGCACATCAATGCAGGGACACAACACACCCTGTGGAGTATGAAGTTTGCAATCAGTACATTATTAGTCAGCTATATTGCCATCATTTCACATGGCGGCACTATATTCTGCAGCAGATTCCTTTGACTGTTGAAGAAAAGCTGAGCTTGTTACAACTGTGGTAATTCACTTTCCTATAAAACTCTTCTTATTCTTCTACAGTATTCTGGATGCCAAAATGCTTTGCTTTGCTCTCCACAGTGTCTTGGCATCTATTCTCAAATCCCTTTTAAGCCCTATCTTTTTATTAATTTTATTTTTCCCCATCTTCACATGCAAAATTTCAGATTGCACTGAGGCTAAGCATACATTACTTCACTAGTATTGTAGAGGAGGAATATATTGTCAGCCTGCTCTGAGAATAGACATGTACTGCTCAAAAACATCAACATCTTTTAAAGTACATGAACATAAATATTTTGCATTAAAAATTCCTAAAAGGACTGGCCAAAATTATCATTGCTGTCTGGAATATTAACTCTGATTTCAGAGAAGCTAAGGAAGTTACCAAAGACTAGGATGAAGAAGAAAAGTGATTCTGAATCCATAGTTTATAATATTAAATGATCTGTCAGCCTGACATTTGCTTTAGGTTCTATAACAAAACAGCTAAACCAAATCTGGATTAACTAAGGTTTAAAGTCTGTAGTATAATACACATTAACTGTAATTCATAGAAAACTTTATCAAATTACCTTGATGGCTTGTTATGTGGCATTATAATTTTAGTTGTTAAAAATAATATTTTTGATGACATAGACTTCTATGAGACATTTAGTTTTGTATAAATATGCAACAGATTAACTGAATTAAAGTATTTTAAATGACACATCTCAGCATATAATGGCAAAATACTAACAAACTGAACTGAAATGTTTCTAAAGGAATGCCATGCAGTTTACTTCTTTATCCTAGATAATTTTTTAATGATGCCATAGAAAACCAGAAATAACGATTCAGATGTCATGATGGCATGTAGGAAATAATGCAAAAAAAACCTCCAGCAGATAATGTAAGCAGTCTAAATAGTTCACTAGTTTCATCATAGAAAATATAAACATAAGTTTAAAACCAAGAACATTAAGCACCTATACAGGGTGGAAACAGTAGCAGCTATGAAGAGGACTTGGATGGAGAAAAATCAGCCCAGTTTGAGCTTCCAGCAGGCAGCTACATCTAATAAAGATGCTGAATAAAAAGCCAAGGAAATTCTGAGCAAGGTAGTCAAATTTCTTTTGTGTTACCTGAATCTGGTAACCATTCTTCAAGCAAGGTGAGAATTTGGACAGAATGATACACATCAAAGTGAAAAAAATCTTAAGAAACATGCCCTCTAGTGAGGAATAAGAGTAATTTAGAGACTCTACATGAAGCTACACTAAAGGGGTTAAAAGACTACTATGAGTACCTATCTAAAGAAAAAAGAATGGCACACCAAAAGGTAACAGCATAACATACTGAAGTCCATGCTGAAAGCTAAACCTACTCCAAGTGGCTACAAATGAGGGGCAATTGTCAGCACTGAAAGTAGTTATTATCTAAGCAATGTACTAAGTTTTTGTTAATTTGCTATCATTAGAAACGTTAATCAAAATTTATTTATTATTTTTTAAATGTACTCTTGCTCAAGCAAGCTAATTCAGAATAATGTTATAAAAGGTTAAATTAACTGATGAATAAATCATTAGTCACTCTGTCACTCAGAGCATGATGCACTTTAATGTTGCTAAAATTATGTGCAGTTGTGCACTGCATTCTCAAGTATCAGTGTTTTTTTAATGCTGGCAAGTTTTGGGAGAAAAAGGTTTTTTTAATTCTAAATTTTTGTTTATTGTGCTTTAAGGAAAAAGAAAGACCTTCACTTCACAGCTGATACATTAATTAACTACATCTTATGGATATAACCTACATTTGACTCCCTGCAGCAGGCTGACCAACTGTATGACCTTACAGACATATCAAAATTCTTGTGTGACTAAAACCTAAACCCCACAAAATTGAGACTGCCGTTAAGCCATTCACATATTATATGCTTGGCAGGAGAAAGACACTCACAGAATAAAAGCCATGACTGAACCATCTCTTCTTCACATACAGATAAATTAACAGTATTTGTGAATGTTGCCAATACAGAACACAATGATTGTTCCACAAACTCATGTGTAAATATGGAAATCTGAACTTCTGAAAAGCCAGAAAGGTCTTCTGAGCACTCAGCTAAGAGTAGGTGGCAAATACATTTATGTTGTGTGTAGAACACAAAACTGCAGTGTTCAAACTAAACTGATTATCCTTTCTAATATAAAGCAGCAGTATATTACTGCATCAGTGATGATATGATACAAATCTCTCTCTTCCAGAAAATAAGACACCCTAATGCGGCAGTGGGTCCATGGAGTAAAAGCTGTAACAAACCCCGCATTTTGGCAAGCATGACTCCCTCAAGGTGATATTAGACTTAGGAATGCAAAATTTTATGACCCTACAATCCTAATAAAGGAAGGCAGCAACCATCTACAACTGCAATGAGCAAACCTCTCTGTAAACTTGAGGTCTGGACAGTTGCCCAAAGGGAAGGGTTTCCATAAAAGAACAGAAGGACTGCAGGAAGTAGTATTAGGTAAAACATATATCCTTGACAATGGAGAAGTGGTTTATGCACAAGACTGATTCCAGTAAGGAACAACGTAAAGCTCAGATGGTTTTCATTTATTGCTACTCTTAACAGACATTGTGCACCTTGCACAAAAAATTATTTCAAAATGCATTTATCAGGTAAATGCATGATTTCAAAATGCATTTATTAGGTAAATGAGAACAATAGTCAACAATAATATGTAAAATTTTACTGACTAAGTATTTTGAAACTAATATATTTATTTTTGCCATTGTGACTTTTGACTTAATAAGCAGCTTTCTATTTTATGAGAAAAAAATTCTGTAACAATTGATATTCTCTGAGACCAAACATCCAGTGTCATTGCAGATTTAATCCTTCACCAGTAAGTCCTCTAATGGGTACTTACTAGCAATTTGGGGATCATTTAATTTTCATATATTTATACCATATTTCTTAATGACTATGAAAGGAATAAATCTCAGCCAATTTTTGCAAAACAATTAGAAACACTGTGCCATAGAGAATAATTCTGTCTTCAGGTGCTTTGAAGGAAAATAAAGCAAAAGCAGTAAAAAGTTTTGAAAGCAATAGCAAAGGTCCACCTAGCAAAGTATTTTTTTACAACAGCAATTGATACCAGAAGCTTATGGTAAAACATACAGTATGACAATAGCATGCTTCTACACGAAGTTTTCTCAGGCTCCAGAAGTATGTGGCTCAGGGACTTTCAGAGCCAAAGATGGTCTTTTTCTGCTTAATGTTCCTTAAAACTTTTCCCTCCAAGTTTGTCCAAATGCTTTTTGAACCCACTTAGGCATTTAATCCACTTGAGATTTTTTTTTTTTATATATATTCTGGAGATAGTAATCTCCAGCAAGAAGTTTCACACTCTAAATTTACACTAGGAAAATAAAGATCTCCTGTCCTGTCCTTCTTTGAGCATTTTCCAGTTCAAGTATACTCTTTCAGAGAGAGTGACTAGGACTGCACAGCTTTACAGTCTGCCCTTGTCTTCATCACCTTAGTCAATTATAATCCTTATTTTTTATCACTATCATTCGTTTTTTTCCAGCCAACTTCTGAATATGCTGAACAACGTATGTCTAACTATTGAACCCCAAAGGTTACATCTTTCCTAAGTGTCCTTCCTGCTTGTCTGGAAAGTCTTTAACTTGGTAGCAAGAGGAATTTTTATAATAGCTCCTATAACAAAAAATATAGGATGTTATTCTATAAAAAAATGTTGCGAAAAATGAAGTCAGAACATTCCTACATTGTGTGTCTTAAATTTGCTCAGATGAACCACTATTTTTTCTGTCTTAATGCAGTGTTTTGAAAAGTGGCAACAACCACAGAAAAGGCTGTTATTTACTACTCAGTACAATATCTCAGCTATGCAACGGTCATGTAATAGGCCACATTTGGAACAAAATACTAATTAAGTTGGCAAAGACAGCAGGGAAGTAGTGGCAACTGCTGCAACCTAATAGCTAGCAACTGTTCAGTAAAGCAATCAAATTGAAAGGTTTATATAGACACAAATACCAAAGTAGATTAAACAGATGAACCAAAAAATTATTCCTACAGCAAGTTCTGTTCTCAAGAAACAGTCAGGAAGAGGAAAAACAGCATCCATTTCCCCTAACCTGAAGCACACTGAAGGACCATTAGCTCAGTCACCACTGATTAAGATGAGAAATCTGAGCTTGTTGTAGGGCCGTAAGGTCAGTGCACAACCTCTCCACTTCAACCAGTGAGGTGAGTCCCCATCAACGCATTTATCTAGCACATGAAAGTGTGATCTGAACTTGCATAAGATCACTCAGCCTCCTCAATCTTTAAAGATGAATAAATAAACCTCTTAGTTAAGAGGTGGCTAAAACTAAGAAGTGGTTAAAATTTGCACCATGACTAGAGCCTGGTCTGTACACCACAGTAAGTGCAGCAAAACAGAATCCAAGGACAAGTGAATTGGAAAATTGCAAACACTGTTTTCCATGTCTCAGTATTCACACAGCTATTTCTATGATGCTACTTATTCCCACTTCTTTTCACAGATCAAAATTATAGGAAAATTTTATTAAGTTCTCCCTCCGGAGGGTACTTAAAGTATGACATGGACATATTTGCCTAACTGTTTATACAACTACAGTGTTTTAAATTAAGAATTATTTTGAAGACTTAATATCAAAAATCTCTAAATTCCAAAATTTTCAAACCAAATATTTTGCAAAAAAAAAAAAAAAAAAAAAAAAAAAGGCCTCATAAAGTGTAGTCTCATTTTCCTTTTTTTTTTTTTTTTTTTAAGGGACATTACTTTTGTTTCTGTAAGTGGGGTCAGGAAAAAATTAGCTACAATTTTCTGAGTTCCAGGGAGGAAAGACTGCAAGGCAAACACAGAACAAATGGCACAATTTAAAGTGCCTTTAAATACTTTGTTCTTTCAGAATTCTCCATTTTCACTGCTTCTATAATTATAATATAGTGGAATACCAATCCAAGCTTAGACAGTCTCCTCTAAGCCTAAACAGTCTGTCAGAAATGAAATGAGATTGGAGAGAACAGCATCTGCTATTAATTAGTGATAATTCCTTTTAAACGATTTACTTGACATTTGCAATTTTCAGCTCTAATAGTTCTAAACTTCCTTCTGAAAAATAACAATTGCAATTTACAGGCATAAATACAAATTAGGGATATCCGAGGTTCTGGGCAAAACCCAAAGTCAGAAAGATCATGAGGCCTTGGTCTCACAGTCTGTATTTATAGTGGAAGTCAAGATCAAGAAAGCTTTTGTCCTTCTCCACAGGAGGTTTCCATCCTGCCTGAGCTCACCTTAGGAGACTGGCTTCAAGGCACAACATCCCAGGCAAAGTCCCCACCTGACTCTGTCGCTGGAACAGGATGATGCAGGGATGTCACATTTGTTGTTTTTCTGTCAGATTCCATTTCTAGGAGCTGGTCTGTTCTGCATCTACCTAAAAGCTGCAATGTGATGACTTCAAAATGCATATATCAGGTAAATGACAACCATTTTAACTCTTTTCCAGGAATCCGTAAAGTTATCATGACTTGCACTCAATCCTTCCCACTTTGGACAAAAAGTGCGTACTTTTTCAGGCCTGTCCAGTTCGTATCTTTTCAGGATGAGGAGACCGAAAAGTTCCTGAGGCCAGCCCTAGTCCAAACAGCCAATGCTTTGTTAAGTACAGCAATCTCTCCTTCTTTAGGTATGCCAGTCTAAACTACAAGCAAAGGTACCCTGCATGCATCAAATATAATAAATACTATCCTATTTCAAATTTGCTGTGTCAAAGCAAGCTTGTAGAGAAGTTAGCCAAGCCGAAGTTAGCTTCTCAAAGTCTATACTCTGCACCAAGATTTGCATTTAGGGCCATGGAAACACCTCAGGGGTCAAGACAATCAGCACTGGTCGATTACATTGTCTTATTCTGACAAACCCTTGCCACATTTTAATGAAACACTGCTGCCTTGCCTGAGAGAAATATGAGAAGACCACAGCACAGTGCTGGCTTGGCTGGCACTGCTCCTGGAGAGATGCCCCACATGCTGGCCACAACAAGGCTGTGGGAACACCCAGCCCAGGAGCCAGACTCTAGCTTTGGAGTGTGAGTTTTGAGGACAGTGAGTTCCCACTGAGCAGCTCCCCAAGAAAATTATTCTGCAGGATTTGATTGCCTGGGAAAATCTGTCACATGCTGGTGGATGGTCAGGCTGTGCGTCCAAAGCATGAGGTTTCTTCCTCACTGTGATCTCCTGGGCACAAACACTGCTTGGAGAGAAGGCAAGCTGTGTTGTCTTGTAGTTCAAGCCCATGGCTGATGCACAGCACACACATAATTTGGTGGAGCTAAGTGCTTTCGTGTCCTGACTTTCCTTGCATGTGTCACTGAGTCTGCCTTGGCTAAAACATAGGTTTTATTTTGTAACAGTTTCACTTAGTTAACCAAAGATTATTCCGGAATGTGCATTAGCAGTACCACTTAACACAAATACGTTGAGCCCTTCTAACAGGGAACATAATAAAAAATAATCAGCACTCACATAGCACTTTACATTTTCAAAGCGCAGTAGAGCCATTAAGTATTACTAAATATATTTTATAGATAGAACACAGAGAGGTTAATGCCTCATCCAGGAGGAGGAAGAATTAGGATTGAGGTGTGGCAGGCTCTCTGTACACTCTCTAGTCCTTTTGGCCACAAAAATCTTTGGGATGGGGAAGCCTCCTTGAACTCAAGTGCAAGGTGCAAGTGCTGTTTCTTGTAAATGAGTAAAAAGGTTAAAAAAAAAGGGAAGCAAATGAACTCTTCTGAAACAGAAAAAGAAAAGAAAGCCTTACCAAGTCAGAGCTGGGGGGAATTGTTTACAGCATGAGCATAAAACATGGATGCAGGGAAAACTAACATTAATTCTTAATTGATTTTAAAACACTCACTAATCTAGGCAAGGAAACTGGCTATATTAAAAAAATCATATGCCTGTGCTTTCTTCCCTTCAGTAAACAAGCATATTTGCAAGCTATTAAAATAATAACAAAACTTAATAATAACAAAAACTACTTTATAGGATTTTTGCTAGTAAAGGCTGCCTGCCAGTATGCTAGTGAAAGTTTATCATACTGTTTTTATAAAGCAAGAAGGGAGACATAGGTATTTTTTTTTTTCTGTAGAAAAGATCAAGCACTTCAAATGATCAACAAAAAGTGATGTTCATTATTACATGATGAATTCCTGCAGCACTGTAAAGAAATTATTTAAAGCATGTTAATTATCCCTAGACTGTAATCCAGACGTCTGAGACTCAGCCTACACTTTGACAATAGCAACTTTACGGCTCTTTTACCATTGAGAGCTATGCTCTTTCTCAGGGAGTTCAGGCGTGCAAATAAAATGCACAGGATGCTGTGCACATACTGAGAATGGGACAATTGCAGCCTTTCCCAGCAAACAGACCGTCCAAAGGCTTTTCTTTTGGAGGGTGTCTTCTGAATCTTTCCCTGAACAGGTGAAGAGTGATACTGCACAAAATTTATTAGCTGCTGACTAATACACAGGATGAAGTAATACATCTCTGCATTCTTGTCTCTGCAACAGTTAATTACATTATGGTAAATTTATACCAGTTCTTAGGCCAGTTGCATGTAAGTTTTAGGGTACATTTTTAATTTGTCATTTTTGTTAGAGGTCACTGCTTTGCAAAATATTTTCCATTAAAAGCAGATCCAGCCAAAATAACTCCAGGGACTGGTTAAGCATTCTTGCCTGACTTTTATGGACTCAAAAGACATGCACATAAATACAAGCTGTCTTCTCTTCCTCATTGTTCCCCTTCCTTCCCCTCCCTGCCCCACCAGGCTGCTACTCTCCTGGTCTGCTCTGCTGGTTTAAGTGTTCAGCCAACTGGTGACAAGATGAAGGAGCATGAAAGGTGAACGACGGGCAACTATGAAGTACCAACCACCTCGGATAGTTTACACTTCATATAAACCTGCACTGAGACTTGAGGTCATGTCCAGCGTGACTTGGATTTTTCTGTATGTTCAGCTGCACCCAAGAGAGCACAAAGTTTTCAGCATTTGTTTAACCTCCTTACTAAAGTACCAGCCTGTGCTTCAATCACAAACAAATCAAATGCAAATAAGTGGTGATTTGGAGGCTGTCAAGAAAAGCATTTGAGGCAAAAGGTCTCTTTAAGCAATCACTCTTTAAGCTCTCCAAGCAATTTCATTTTTTAAGCAAACATATAGTCACTGGAGGGAGAAAAAGGAAGCAGACTGAAGCAGAACTTTTCACAGCTTTTTAAATGACCCCAGCATGCCTCTGTGAGGTTTCAAATGGACACTTCAGTACACAGTCATCAGGGGAAAATTTTAAAACCAAAGATCAACCAGTGAGACTTCCCAGTTGTTTTTCCCTTTTACAAAGTGCACTCAGCTTTTACTACGTCCTTCCACTGATTTCATGAGCACTTGAATTAGCAGAGGCACTTTGGATTGGGCAGTTCTTTAACAGTACAAGTGAGAGCAGCCAGGCGCAAGGTGCTCTGTGCAGGGATCAGAACTTGCTTGGGTAGCATCACACTTGTGGTGCTCACTGTAGCCCCAGGAGATGCACCTTGCTAGAGGAAGAGGGCTCTGAACAAACACAGGGTGGACAAAGGTAACACAGATATGTCACACAATCCAAGAGCCACGTGGGTGGCAAGTGAACAAAACTTACTTAGCCATTAAAGAGCCTGAAGACCTACTCTACCACAGATGGTTCACTTGTAGTTCTCTGCACCCCATTTTTTCCAAAAATGTTAGGGTATAAAATTATCTCCATTGTTCCAATTTTTATCCTTTTTGTTCCATTAATTATAAGATCTGTATGAAAAAACTGAAGGTAGTCATAACACAATCAAGAACATTTTAGAAAAAGAGATAAAATTACCTTTGCAAGGTCAAAGGCTTGAGGCTGATCACAAACAATGATCAGCTTCAGCTACTCTTCTAAACTAACATTATTTATTGAAGGAAGGAATTAGAAGCTTAAATTGATGATTATTAACCCTATTCTTTCTGAATGTCTCTAAAATCCTGGTTTATATTCTTAATTATTTGGAATAATGTTAAGTCATTAAGAAACAGTTTCATCATTTCAAATTATATCTCCACCCATGCCTGAGAGATTAAGAAATGTCACTTTTGAATTTAACAACTTTTTTTACGCAAACAATTTTCACATGATGAAATTGGGAGAACTATGCTATCCCTTGCTTCATTCATAAAGTCATAGAATCATAGAATACTTGGGGTTGGAAAGGACCTTAAGATCATCTAATTCAAATACCCCTGCCATGGGCAGGGACACCTCACACTAAACCATGTTGCTCACGACCCTGTCCAACCTGGCCGTGAACACCGCCAGGGATGGAGCATTCACAACTTCCTTGGGCAACCCATTCCAGTGCCTCACCACCATGACAGTGAAGAACTTCCTTATATCCAATCTAAACTTCCCCTGTTTAAGTTTGAACCCGTTACTCCTTGTCCTCTCACTACAGTTTCTAATGAAGGTCCCTCCCCAGCATCCTTATATGCTCCCTTCAGATACTGGAAGGCTGCTATGAGGTCTCCAAGCAGCCTTCTCTTCTCCAGCCTGAACAGTCTCAACTTTCTCATCCTATCTTCATGGAGGGCCTGATCATCCTCGTGGCCCTCCTCTGGACTTCTTCCAACAGTTCCATGTCCTTTTTATGTTGAGGACACCAGAACT
>JAOEHX010038340.1:0-11860 GCA_025448015.1 Bolborhynchus lineola | reverse complement strand
GTAGCAGTAAGAGTTGTCAGCTTAGTTGGAAGTTATTGCAACTCTTTTCTGCACTCAGAAGGTACAAATACAGCTTTGGTCTGCAGAGAGATGATGCATAATCACATTTTATATTATCATTGAATTTACAATTGTAATAATATTTAAGCAAATGTCTTCTGTTGCATCCCTGATTTGTTGGTTTTGTTTTTGTTAAACATGTCTTTATTAAAATTTGAAGTCTATGAAATTACTGACCTTTTTAAAAAAACTTGGATACAGGGAAAAGGCTCATTTGTAAAATTGCACCAGCAGTATCATAAGAACTGCCACTAATTATCTATGTTTTTCACTTCATGTGTGATTTATGTCTTACATTTTTATTAAAGACTTCTTTTGTTGTTGTTGGACATTATTTTCAGATAGCATTTTACATACTAAAGGCATGTCTACACTGCGGTTTAGAAAAATTATACACTAGTTTCAAACAACCTAGCAGCAGCACAGAGTAACTCCTAAGGTAATCTACCTTTCAGGGTATTACTAAAAGAGTCTGATATTTTTCTTTGAAAACCTGCTACAGAGAGACATGCCTTGTGAGTTGTGATTGTAGTCCTATTCAGGGACATCATGTGCTTGCCACAAATTAAAGAAGCAAGCAGTCTAGGAGTGTAAACAAACTTTAATTCTATGAATTTCTTACTTTATTCGCTTTTTTTATTTGAGGAAGCATTATCTGAAATTATCACAGACCTCCTTTTCCAGTGTGAGTTTGTGGCTCTTCTCTTCTTACCTTTTGTATGCACTTTAAATTCTCTTGTAGTCAATCAGCTAACCCATCTGAGAAATTAGGATATTTTTAGTAGAAGTAGGCAGAAAGTAATTGATTATTTTCACCTCTGCAGTCTTTGATTAAAGACAATGTGCTTAGGGAGGAAATTCAGCAATCATTCCTAAACATATACAAGCATTTAATTATAGTAATTAATTTATCTATACAAAGCAGTGTACTTTCAGAAAGCTTCTTGAGTGAGAATGAATGCCTCATCTGTCTTAAATATTACAACCTGGAAGAACAAGTGAAGTCAATAGAATAAAAAACAGTACCGCAGAAACCTCAGGCACTTGCAGGAAACCAAAAAACATCTCCAACTCTGTGTAGAACAAAATTATGAAGAATTTGACAAATAAAGGCAGCAGAAGGAGCATCAACTGATAGAGACACAAAAATTAAGTACGTCATTGTATATTTTGTCGCGTAAAAGAAATGGAAAATGCAGAGAAGACTTGAATTGTAATTATGGAAAAAATTTTGTAAGAGGGTTCAAAGAATGCACTAGTTATGGATCCCAATTTTGTAAATGTCATATTCCCCATCAGTTTATCTGTTTGCTACAGGCAAGTATTGCTGTCAGAATTTGAGTCAAATGCAGCAACTAATGAAAACCAAGCATCCAGGCAGTAAAGACAGATGAGCAGCGATGACATATAAACAGCTTCAAAAGAATCAATGTTACAATGGCTGTGCAATTAGCTGGGAAGGCTAGAGAAGCTCTTGCTCTCTCCAAGCTTTCAAGGTTCATCCTTCCTAAAGATGACAGCCCAAATACTGGAGGGAAGCAAGCTTAGAGCATACTGGTCTCAGGAAAGAGGAAGTGATCACATTACAGGTTATCACAAGGTGACTCCGAACTGGAAATATTACATAAAGCACTCTACCAGCAAAAATCTGTCTTTTTTACAACATTATGTGGAAAGAAAATGAGTTCTCAATAACAAAGATATTGGAAGGACTCTTTGGGAGAGACTGAGGGAAACAAATTGGTACAGAAAGGACTGTCTTGAGTAGAAACAGATTTCTGCCCATTTAAAAGAGTTATCATTAAACTGATTTTAATCAACAGTCTGATCACAGACTTCTTAATAGAGATAGTAGATAATACAAATATCCCTTGAAAGTAGCTCAGCACAAAAAGGGGCTACATTTCTGCAGCAGCATTTGAGTTGTTGAAATACAGGCTTTCACCTAGAAATTAATGTAACCACCTATGGAGTATGGCCAGGAGTGACCAAAAGGGTCTATGACATAGCTCAGAGATAAACATACTCTCTCACAGAAAACATTTTTCAGCAGGATTTACTGCACAACTTACATCTTTTTCCTCACAGGAAGAAGAAAGAATTATGGGGAACAAAACCATAATGGAAATGTTCTGAAAAATACAAAGTAAGTGTTTTATTACCTAGTTGTATGCTTCCTCTAGCTGCTCAATGCCACCAAACTCCTTGATATTCACTTTTACTCAAGTATGACATGTAATACCTGTGAAGTTAGTCAGATAACTATTAAATTTCACTTCTTCACATAATCAGAAATGCAGTGATATAGAGACAACATATTAGGAAACATGACTTAGATGTCAATCACATATGTGATTGGCCATTTTTAGCTTTTAAAATGAAATAAAGTAGTCTGAATTTCTGAGAGAGATAGAAGCATTCAGATTCATCTAGAACAGAATTCCAGGATTTGTCAAGTTTTTTCAAAGTAAGAATTTCAATAAAGTGAATTGTGGGGTATTTTCTTAAAGTTTTTCTATGAAAGAGAATGCTTGAGTGGTTTTTAGTTTGCAGTGCTGTAGATATGCATATTTGTAGTCTTCTTTTCCTTTCTGTTGATATAAGAGTTGTTAATATTTATAACATCTGTTGTAAATACCTAGGGAAATTCATAGGATTCCCTGAGGAGAAAAAGAAAAAAGGAAATACATTTTTTTCCTGCAAGAGGCAGAACTGCTGCTGCAGACAGCTAGCTGAAATTATTCCCACAGTCTTCTGAATCCAGTCCCAAAATGAATCTCATCACCTGATCCAAATATGACTTAGCTCCAGGTTGAGGGGATTACTTCAAATTTCCTTAAAACAATGCAAAAATTTAGGATTCCTGAGTGTGAAGCCTAGACTTCATTAAAGTCCTTCATCAGTCCTTTTTTTTATTTTTTGGTTCTTTTGTGTTTCCCAGTATGGTAAAAAGATTGATAAGTTGAGGTTTTCATTCTTTTATGCCATCAAAGTTTAAGTACAGACCTAATGATCCCTGTCATTACAGGCTGCATTTGCTGAAACAGTCTATGCCAGAATGTAATATATGTACTTGACAAGAACAAGGACGATGTTCCTTCCTTGTGCACAAATTCAGTTCAAGTGAAGCTGCAGAGCTAATACTATTGATGGTAGAGCACAGGATAATAGTAACAATGTAGATGCATTACATTAATCTAAGTGAAGAGGTACAGGTCTCTGAACATACCTTTGAAGATAATCGAGAACTAGTATGCTTATCTAAGATCAGGTGCACAGGACTTTTACTATATATAACAGGAGGAAAGATGCTGCAGTTAGAAAAAAAAGAAATCAATGCAAGAAGCAGCAGTCTTATTTGTTATATGCCAGGCAGGTTGATGGATGATGATGAACGACAGAACAGATTAAATGCTTTCAATTATTTCACTGTGCCTACGGGCAGGTGTCTAGAGCTTTCATTTTACTTGTTATATCCCATCTAGGTTGAATATAAACCATAATAATAAAGTTGATACTGAATCAATTAGCCATTGCAGAAATTGTTAGCAAAAAACCCTAGAAGAAATAATGAAATAAAGACTTTCAATTCAGCTTGGCCTGGTACAAAAACTTCATGTAAGTATTGCATTAAAAGGGAGTACTGGAAATTCAGCAATGAATAGATAAAATACAGAAATGCAAGCAGAGAAGTCATTCCTTTCCTTATATCAAGAAAAATGCAGATACAGCACTTATTAAATTGCCAGTGAGAAAATCAGCCACTGAACAGATGTTTTTCTTTTCTGTGAGTGAGAATAGATGTCTGATCTAATGGGCTGAGAACTAGAAAACTGCAAAAGGCACGTGTAAAACTGTAAGAAAAGAGAATTATTTTGGTCATATTTAGAATAGGGCAAAATAAAAAAGTCTTGTGAAATCTATTAGATTGGGTAGTATAAAACAGATTGTAAAGAAATTATTACCCATTAGCCAAAGCAAAGCAAATATTAACTCAGCAACATATTTCATGTAAATAACTTCTAATTAGTATTTTAATGGTATCTTTAAAAATATCCTCTGAAATAATTTCCATAATTTGAAATACTTTACATATATATTATTTCTATCGTGGTTCATAAATATTTTTATTTTTTGCTTGATTTGGATTTTAAACCATGCTTTAATTTTTGGAACATACTGGTATAGATTATGAACAAGTCTTTCTTTTACAACAGTCAGTGTTACAACACTGAGGACTTCTCGTTCCTTATATTCTCGCCTTAATACATTCTGGTTTAAGGTTCTGTAATTACCATGTGAAATTGTCACAAATGTACTCTCTGCACAGAAATTGTCATCTATTCATTCTGAAAACAACGCAAGAGAATTCTCTACAACACCTCTGGAGAAGACACAAACCTCCCTGACCTTAGAAGAGTTAACCAAACCCCAAAACAATTAAACAATTAGTGAGCTACTTACACCTGGTGAGATGCCGTGTCCAATTAAAAGTGGGTCCCAGCTGTGAGTAGCCACTAATAAAGAGCTTTGGGAGTAAGCAAAGCTCTGAGTCCCCTTAAAAGATGGGAGTATTGAGGTAAGGTGAAAGGGTTTGTTGTTAAAGTGTATGTGTATATTTTTTCCCCTTGGATTGTATACTGGGAAAATTACATAAAGGTCTTTCTGAGGAGAGTTAAATGAAGTTGTTAAAGTCTGAATACCAGGCTGAAGATACAGTTTTAAATTTTGGCATACGATGTGTGGAAAAGCTGTGGTGTCAGAAGTCAACTATGGCTCAACCAGCTTCAAGGGAAGGAAAACTGCTATTGAAGAGTAGCTGCTAAGGGAAATGCTTGGCTTTGTGGTGCTGTTTTGCAGCATGCTTTATGGTGAGTTCTCTTCACACAAATTTATATGCACTAGCTGATAAAATTGTTACAAGTTATGTGTTGGGTTTTTTTAAAGGTATTACAATTATATTGAAGGCTGAGATGCTTACTTGTTCTGAAAATGTGCAGAGATTGTGAAATAATGTATCCAAACTATAATTTTTTACCTTCAGAGAACTGTGTTCATTTAAATATGTTTCCTCATGCTTTCAGCAATAAGGCTGGGAGTTCTGCTCTGTGGATGCTTCTTTTCATGGCACAATTTAGTCATCAATCTGGATAATGTTAAGACAGGATAAAACAACAGCTGTATGATTGTTTTTATGGGTAAGGCAGCATCCATCAGATTCCACTGCCTGTCAAGTAATAGGTGAAAGACAGTTTTTAGTCCTAAAAACTAGTAAAATTATCAACCTCTAAGAAATTTGAGGGACTAAATACTCTACTTGCTGGGATGGGGGAAGAAATGCAAATTCAAGTTTCCTTCTCTTTGAAACTGTTACTTGACTAGGTAGCAAGCAGTAAGTACTTGAATAAAGCAGCATCCAATTTTTGGCAACTGTAAAGGAGATGAAGCCAGAAGAGAAGGGCTGCTCTTAAGGTGAGAAGCAGCAGTTAATAGCATAAATTCCTGCCATGATATTGGGATATGAGTATTCCGAGTAGACGAACACAACTCCTGTTGGAGACCTCTAATCCTAGAAGGAAGGAAGCAATTAACCAATAATGTGTGACAAGCATCTGAAAGACTATCAATAAGCTCATGTTACACAATCCCTGTACTTCATATTCTGTTCATGTTTTTAATCTAGTAAGAAGGATAAACCAAAATAAAAACCTAATTAACTACAGGAGATATTTGGGTTTGTTCCTTTTTATTTGCAAGATCACTCTTCCTAGTTTTTGATAAAATATTGCTCTTGAGTTTTATTCATTTACACTAATATTGATGTTCTATACCAGAGGTAAATTTAGGTATACCATGTGTGAAATGCACTACTTTTAATACTTTTTACTTCACTAAAAAGCATTAAATGTGTTCATCAAAACTGCATCTTAATGCCTGCAGTTTGGGCTGAATTCTGCTTGAGCTTTTGATTTTGCCATGATAAAAATCTGCTGGAGTCCTGAACTGCATCTGTTCCATTTCCATCTCTCTATACTATTTCTGACTGTTGTAAGAAGGGAAATTACTTGAGAAATGCTATTGTAGAAGCCATGTTCTGATCCCGTGTTTTTAACAGTTGACCAAAAGTGATGCTGGTTTATGAAAAGGGGGAAAAAAACTTTAGTATAGCAGAGAAGTCATGGAAAATCTGTAAGGGGCTGGGAGGTCAAACTTAATTCTGGTTGCTTCCAGCTGGCTTCCCACTGTGAGGGCTGCTGTGAGAAAAGTTCCAAGAAGAATGAAGTTTGGGACAAAATGGAACATTGTATGCACAGTATGTTCGAATCTTGTCATGCTTAAGCAATGCTTCGTATTGGAATACAGATAGAAAGTAGCTGGCCCTTGTGGCACAGCTAATGTTTGGGATGTGTTTTGGGAAACCTAACAGACCAAAAAGGTCTGTGTAAAATGATTGTCCTAACCTGTGCGCAATCCTTGTGATGCTGATTTCTAATGAAAGAATACCTTTTGCTTTTTTTGTTTTTGGCATGGGTTTTAGGGATGAGTGAATTGTATCTTTAGGCACTGAAACTCCTGAGAAGAAACAATAAAAATAAAATGGTTTAATTTTGTGAAGGACTGTTACTCTAGAAGCTAAAACCTTGTACTTGAAAAAGCTTCTATGAGAAAGTCACTATTCAGTGGTTTATTTGGGGTTTTTTTAAATTTATTTCTTGTTTGAAGAAGAAATAATTTGCTTAATGAGCACAACTAGCTCATCTTTGATCCTAACTTGGAGTGGTTAGAATTGCTAGCTTCTTTTAATGCTTATCAGAAATATTATGCAAACTATCTGTTTAATCACTATTGAGAAAGTGCTATTCTAACACAAGCACTGAATGCATCATTTTCAAATAGATGAATAACTTGAAAACAAGGGATTTATGTACAGTCTTTTACTTGTGTAAAAGACAAATAACTCTGGAATTGAGAAGCAGTATATATTCTTTTAACAAGTTCATTTTAGCAGCAAGTTGTTCAGGAATTATGTCTCCACAAATAAAGTGTATTTTAACAAAATTGTCACTTCTGTGAGTGGTGTCTGGCTTGGAAGCTCCCTGCCATGACAAGAGGAAACTATCCAGGCTGATTTTAATAATTTGGTTTAGGGTTTCTTTTCTGCAGGTTTCTTTGGCTACAGAAACCTGGGAGAAACAGATTGAACTAAGATTCATTTCTTTGCCTATCTTCTGATAAATTTGGCAGAATAATTAGGCAATTAGATGAAGCTTGTCATTGCATCAGACTTGGGATGCCTCATTGCTCAGCAGCAAGCTAGGGGAAGGAAGTACTAATTAGCACTCCTATGGAAAATTGTAGGGATATCAGGAACACAGACTACTGCAATAAGGGGCTTTATGATTCTTAGGAGAAAATGGAACAGTAGACAAGAATTAGTTATATATATATAAATGCATACTGTAGAACTGTGCACAGGAATATTCTATTTGTTTCATGTTTTGTATGATTTCTCTGAGTGCAATTCTTTGTCTTGGACTATACCGTCAAGTAGCAAAGGCATAGCATCCCAAAATGCAGTTTGTGAATAAGCTTACTAGTATGAAGCTGATGAAATGTCATGAGTCTCCTAATGTCTCATTCTCATTAACCTTTTTCATGTTTTACTTTTCTCCTCTGTCCCAGTTGCTGTTTGTAAAGGTATTAGTGAAGCACTCCTTCATTTTGTTAAAGCACATTTTTTGTTCTTTCCTTAAAATGGCTTGTGCATATGCCCTCCAGAAAGTACAGATTAAATTTTAGCTTGCAGCTGGTAAATGCATTGATACTACAGAGAGAAAAGACAATTCCTCGCTAGCAAATATGCTTTCCTTAGCACTCAAAATCCAGCCATGTGTATGCTGTGAACTACCCAGAAAATATCTTGCTCAGGACCTGTAAGCTTAATAAATAAACCCCTTTCATCTCCTGTACTGTCAAATAATAAATGACCCCTGTGTATTACCAGTCCTTGGGCACAGTATGATGCTACAGTCCTAGGAAGTACAAGCCATCTTTCTTCTGTCACTAACTGCCCACCTGGGTATTATCTGAATATCGTGATATCCCAGGAGATTTCAAGCTAGATCTTGTCACACTGGCTATGTATCTGACAAAAGACTAGAAGCAGTTAACTCTATGTAATATTTCCTTGGGAAAATAAGAAAAAGAAAAAAGAAGGGGGGGGCTAAAAATAGTAAACCTGTTTCATTTTATAGAAAAAACCGTTTAAAGAGCAAAACGGTTTCTGCAAAATAGTTCAGTGTGTATGTTTGAAGACCAAGCTTAGAGCAGGGCTAAATATTCACAAGTTATAGAGTACTGTTTGTTAATAGTTATGTGTCATCCAGTGCTTCTTCTCCAGGACTAAAAGGGTGAGACACTTAAATAGACTAATTAATCACCTGAACTTCACCTCATTAGTAGCTTCATAAGGATTTGGAAGAATATACAAGTGGGTTACATGTACATTTCTACACCAGAATCTTTGGTTTTAGAAGAGAATGCTTAATAAATACTTCAGAAACCAGCTAGGTTCTAATCTCAGTCTGTTTCAAGATGTTAGTGAAGCTTGTTCCCATCTTTTCTTTTTTCCTGTTCTTTGTGGGGTTCTTTTTTTGTCTGTTGGTTTGTTTTTTGTTGTTTGTTTGGGTTTTTTTTTTAACTTTAAGAATATTTACCAACAAAACAGTGAAGGTTCAAGGAAAAACAAGAAAATAAGCAGTGTTTCTGCTTTATGCGTCCTCATTTAAATATTAATACTTAGAGTTAAGAATTTAAAGTTTCACAAGCCTTAAATGGGCTGCTAAAGAAGCTTCCAACGGCGCTTTAAGAAGTGTTTTGCAGGAATCTTGCCACTCGATGTCACTGTTTGTTCTACTTTCCTATTGGAGGTTCAACACCATGTTAGCTCATCTCTTGAAACGCCTCCATACCGGCTACAGTACACAAGTCACTTTGAAGTGGTCTGAGAAGAAAGGCAGGGACATGTAAATCTGTTTGGGAGTGGAGGAAATTAGTTTCCTTTCTGTTCTTTTCCCCTTGCTCCCCCCCTCCGTGAAGAATCAGGAGCCACTACTGATTCATCCAGTGGTAGGAAACAATTCTGACCTTGCTCCTAGATGAAGCAGAAGTATAGATTGTCATTTCTCTTTTTGCCTGTGACTGACTGCTGCCAGCCAGAGAAAGTGAGGCTGGCACGCTTGTTTTTTTGGGATTTAAATATAATTTAAGTGACTTGTCCTCAGAGTGCTGTTAGAACAAATGTTTAAGCACAAAAACAGGAATTCAAAAATAAAGCATTTCTACTTCTGAAGAAATTTGGGCATCTATTTCTTAAATAAAAGTGCTTGTAAACAAGAGTTTGGCTTATTTAATTAACCTAATCTTATGCAGGGAGGAGAGCTATGCAGAGAAACTCTGTGGTGTTTAGAGGGTGTAGGGAGTGTAAAGAAGGGACTAAAGGTCCCAGATGACATTTTAAACTTCCACACTTCAGTGCTATATCTAACAATTCGAAACACGTCTTGAGCCTTCATTAAAGAATCATAACCTAGAGCTTCATAACTTTGTGTTGATATTTTTCTTTATAGCTGATTTTTTTCCTGGCTACCTCTGTTTTATGAATGACTGTACCCTTGTCAGTCAAGAAATACAGAATTTGATGATTTTGCAGGGCCTTAGTGGAGGAAAAAAAAGTATGCAACAATGTTTGATCAGAATAACCTATGATTAAGTGGCTGTCATTTGGCTTCTGAAGCTTTTCAAGTTAGGGACCAAAATGCTGTACTGCAAGAATGTTTTTAAAGCTCTTATGCAATGAATCCCAACAGCAAGTTCCATGGATACCAAAAATGCTGGAGCACCTTGGAACTATTTGTTTCTTTCTAATACAGACAAGTCATGTATTTGTACCTATATGTGTCTGCTGAAAGTGATGCTGAAACAGACTTGAGTAGAAAAAAATCTTCTCTTATTGGTCTTTTGGACTATACATACTTATGTATCTAACTTACCAGCTAGCTTGTTCTAGTCATTTAGTTTCATGGGAAATTCCCTGAAGGTAAGGTTTTGTTGTAATCAATGCCAACATTTCTTATTTATAAATAGACTTACATGCATTGTAGATACCATGAAAAATACTAATTGAAATCATCCACTGTCATAAAGAACTATGTTCTTTCTTGTCATACAGTCTTATAGAACTGCATTAATGCAGCCTAGTAGATGCCTACCAGCTGAGCTATGGTAACTCACTCTGGATGCTTCTAGACCACTCAGCCTGCAAGATGCGACACGTTAGATTAATGTCCTACTACTGTGTTTAAAAGCAGCAGGTGGCAGAGCATGCATGTAACTAGTTACTGAAGTTTAGAAGGTTACCTGCTCTCTAGCAAAATTTGTGCAGCTTGAGCTGGAAGGCATTCAGTTGTTTGTTCATGTCAAAATCATGGAGAATTATTTTCTCCATCATTCTATGGTTAAATCTGAGCCTTGACACTCTTTATAACTTCAAAAAAATGGTTTATTTTGGCTGAGAAGGTATTATGAAGATAAAAGTTTAACTTGATAATGAGAGGGCAACAAGAATGGTGATTTGTCATATTGTCAACATGATAAGATGACAATGATGACAGATGATTTCCAGACATCTTCTGGTACCACTTCACAAGAATACCTTTTCAACACAACTATCTCTTGCTAGCTAGAACTGAGGAATATGTGTACAAACTTAAAATTCAGCTGAACCTTGACTGATAGAGCTGCTCTGAAAAAGCTTTTTTATGAGGCAATCCATGATTTGCTACTTTGACAGCAAAGTCCTATACTATAATTCTTTGAGGAAGAAAGAATACCTGCATTTGGTAGATCATTTTAACAGTACTCATCCTCTACTTCTTAGAGTCAATCTCAGAAGGATTTTAAGGATTTAAAGTTTCAATAGTCACGTAGTACTGAGACAAAGTCATGAGCACTATTGCTCACAGATTCATGATAGAAATCTTGACTCAGAGCAGTGGAATATTTTACAGACCTGGCTTGACTTTGGATATTTTAATTTCTGCTCAACCTTTCTTAATTTCTCCTGATCTAGAGCATTTAGTTTTGAATTTACTAGTTAAAAAGATTTATTGGTGGGGGAGGAGGAGGGAGGAAGAAAAGGGGACATGGTTGTTTTTGTTGGGGTTTTCTAGTCTAGTACCTAAAATGAGTGGGAATGCCTCAGGTTGCCACTATGTATTGAACAGTTCATAATATGCATGTGCTTTGACACTTAAGGAGAGTGAGCCTAGAAAGATTTGGAAGATATTGGTTAACCTTTTAACCACAACATATGAGAAGAAAATATTTTAGGTATTTAGTTACAACTTTTATTTCCAAGGTGACTTGCTGAAACAGTAGAAAGGTCAGCAAAGGGGGAATGCAATACAAACTGGCT
This sequence comes from Bolborhynchus lineola, assembly GCA_025448015.1. Classification (NCBI taxonomy): domain Eukaryota; kingdom Metazoa; phylum Chordata; class Aves; order Psittaciformes; family Psittacidae; genus Bolborhynchus; species Bolborhynchus lineola. The sequence goes on along the minus strand of JAOEHX010038340.1, from coordinate 324 downwards.
TTCCAGCTATTTGCTCACCTGTGTGATGTAATGATCAGAGCTTTAGGAGAGGAGGAGAAATGCAGTTCCAGATTAATATACCTTGAGTTGCAAAATTGTGCTGCCATAACAGCAAACATGGTTTTACCTGGAGGAGCTAACTAATCTTTACCTGCTGCTCTAGCAGGCAGATTTGTCATCTCCATATTATGAAAGGATTAATCAATACCTGAACAGTGTCTTGTATCATGAAATCATTAGGGCTAACTGCGGGAGATCATGGACAACGCAACAACAACCAATGTGATCAGGCGTTGACAATTTATTGTACGCAAACACCGCCTT
>JAOEHX010038334.1:0-13530 GCA_025448015.1 Bolborhynchus lineola | reverse complement strand
GTGTTGGAACTAGATGATCTTTAGGTCCTTTCCAAACCTAACTATTCTATGATTCTATGGTTTTATATTAGAAGAATGCCTGCAGCATGCTGAGTGAGTGGAGTGTGAGAAACTCAGTGAAGTATAAACATGTAAGTGAAATTTGATCGGTGTTTGATAAGACCTTTCTAAATTTTGAAAGCCATAATAATCTCTTCAGAAAAATGCTGTGATTGCTCCATGGTAGCTTAATTTTCAATGTAAAACAGAAAAGAAAGTAATGCCCACCTTCCTGGTGTTAGTACCATAAAGCAAGCCTCTAATGCCAAAGTAGGTATTTCTGAATACACAAAGAAGTGTTAAATTTCTGCAGAATGGAAAAGTGTGAAATAAGTGATTTCTCATCATTCCCTGTGTAGTCAGACTCTGAATAAACCTGATATTGCTCAGTTTGTTTTTACAATTAAAAAAGTAATCATAATTTAGGTTATTTAGGATTAATTTTTTCCAGTCCCTTCTTGTGAGGGATCAAAGTTGATTTGAGTTTTGCAGATAAATATAACAAACATTTGATTATTCCTCACACTTAGTGTTTCTAGAATAGATAATAATTATCTGGTGCACAATGATCAATGTATAATAGAAAGAATAATGTATGCTTTCTGAAGTTCTGTTTTTTAGCATATTCTATAATAACAGCATATCTGTGTGATATCTAGCAATGTCTCTGAAGTATCTTGTAAATGTGCTGGTCTGAAGTGTATCTGTACTGTGGCATAGAGGCATGTTGTTACAGCAAAAACTCCTAATAGGCTCCAGGCATGCACACTGCCTCCAGCATTGTATCTGAAGACAGAATTTCTAAGTTGGTCTAGATAATGTAAGTAAAAAAAATTCCCCAAATTAACAGGAAATTCAAGGCTATGGATGTTAAGTAAGTGGTGTTCTTGCTGCAGTGTTAGACATAATATCACCTTTGAAAAATTATTGCTAACACTCAGTAGTCAAAAACAGGTATGGAAAGATGGTCGAGGTGTCAGATTGGTACCACTTTGGGAAGGTCCGAAGATCTGAGGTTTTGAAGGGGTGATTTAAAGAAAGGCAATGGGCAGGCTATATCAGAAGCAAGTTGTGGGGTCACTGGTGGAATATGAGACCATGTGGCCCTGAGAGACAGTGTTGTGTGCTCTTCAAAGGCAATTGCTGGCTTATGGTATGGTCTCCATATCGAAAGAGTCAAAGTGCCAGAGCATATTGTGATTTCATGGAGCGCATGTGTCTACAGGGCAAGGAGGAAGTAATGGGCAGTAAAAAATCATGAGATGGGGAATAAAATGGCTATGTTAAAAAATAAAGAAACAAACCAACTTGTATAGTTGTTGCAGTATTTTTTTAGGAATGACATATTTTCTTCCAAGCCCAAAAAAGACATTAACATGTTCAAGGAAGTAACAAGTCAGAAGCATAAACAATCTTTAATTGCTTATGGAAAAATGTCATAACAGATAATATGCAAGATGGATTATAATTGAGGGTCTGCTTAAAGCCTCCAGCCTGCCTCATAATCACAGATTAAAATTGTGTGAGAGGAAAAAAAGCTGCGTAACTACAGGGCTTTTCTTCAGGTGATAATGTTAGAAACTTTATACAGCTAATACCAAAACATGCCTGACATTTTTAAGTGCTCTAAAGCACATTTTCTTTCCATTTTATTTCCATCCAACATGGCATAAAGCTACAGAGACCTGATCTTAGCAGATAAGGAGAAATTGATTTCCAGAACAGAGGGTCACAAAAAAGTAAGTACAAATCGTGAAGACTTTACCTCGGGTGGCTCTTTGGTAAACAGAATAAAATCCGAACAAACAGTAGATGTACCTGGAATTTCGAAGAGATATTAATCTAAAGCTGAAAACAGTAGAGGCCAGTCACATTGGACAAATTATTTAATGACGAAAAAGTGTGAATAATGCTTAAAAAAATAAATTGAGAATAATTTTTATACATGCAAGCCCTGTCTTGTAACTACCAAAGACGGCAAAGTGGCTGCAGAAGTTGTATTTACTTTTTCATTGTAAATTGTTAACTGTAAACTGTCTACCAAGAGTGCAGCCTTGTTAGAAGAAAAGTGAAGCCACGTGCATACAGAAACTGTATTGAGTAAAATAAAGGTGGTGTTTATGCTAAATGCTGTAAATTTGGAACTAAGAACTGAAGAAAAAAATTGAAGGAAATCCAAGTAAATTGCACTCTCTTTAATCAGTATTCCTCCTTTTGATTTCATTCCAGAAGTTGTAATAAGGCTAGAAAATCAGAGTTCTTGATTGTTAATACTGATTTTCATCACTGTGTAAAATACTAAGCCAGTATTAGGCTTGAATATAAATAGTTAAAAACAAGCTGATAGCAATGTTAGTCTAAAGTAGATCTTAGAAAAAGAATGGAACAGTTGGAGATACTGTGGTTTATGTAATCATATGAAAGAAATAACCAGTCACAAAGCGTATGATGGAAAGAATTGTGGAATTTCTGCAGGTAATTTCATAGGCATATGCCATTTCTCTTAAACTCTCTTAAAGCTTTCAACTTCAGTGATGCTACTTTGGATGAAAATCTTATTCCTTCACTGCTCGCCCACTTGCTCTCCCTCTCCTGCTCTCTCTCTCCTCCCTCTGCCTCCTTGTTTGATAAAAATCTGTTCAGGATAAGAAACACTGAATCACCAGAAAACTCCTGTGTTCTGCATTTTTAGTCATTTGTAAGATCATTTACAGCAATAGACAACAAGAGCTATGTTGCCAGCTTTTCCCAGATGGGAGTCTGTAGCTACTTGAGATGTTATCAAGAACAAGGAAATGGATTGAAGGGCTTCTATGATTTGCTTCTAGAAAGTCTGTTTTCTAATGGTCTAACAGTTGCGCTCTTTATCATAAGAGGAATAGGAAAAATATGCAAGCTCCATTCAAAACATAGAATGCTAAAATACTTAAGGACTGAATAGATGAAGACCTTTGAGAGCAAGCTGAGACTTTTACCTGTTACCGAAAGAGAAGCAAATGCAAAGATGGAGAAATTTTGGCCATTGAGAGAATGGTAAATCGTGAAAAAGAAATGTGAGCTAGAAAACATGGGAATTTGTAAAATAGAAAATGTTCTACTGCTGCTGAATATGAGCTCGGATATCCAGCAATAGACATTAGTCCATGGGTAGAAGTTCCTATCCTGTACTCAGAGGAAGGGTTGCTCTAGAAGAGACTGACTTCTCAGTAGTTCCTGATGTGACGCAGGCATCAAAGGGACTAATTAAGTCTTTTGATTTTCATTGGAGAACTTCAGACAGAGCAGTAAGATTATTACACTGATCCAGTTTTCTTCTTTTTGACTATTAATTCTATTTGCCTTCCAGAAATTAGAGATTTTAAAATAATCTTCTAGAAGTGACTTTTATTGAAACTTTCTGGACAATGAGTATGGTCACAATTCAGCATAAAGTAAATTGAATCACTACAATGAAAGCAATATTTAATTCTTTTGTCACATAATTCATGCTTAATATTATAGAAGTTGCCATAGTAACCTCATAATGAATTTGTTATATTTAGTGCTAATTTGCTTGCATCTAATTTCCATGTTAAAAGCCTTACATCTATGATTTGTGGGAAAGACCAAGTGTAGCAGTAGTTTTGGGGTATTGGAGATCTGCTCTTGGTAGTGATCATTAAGTTTTACCACAATTAATTTCAAGTCTCACATAAATAAAATCTTGCAATTATTGCATCAATCCACAGTAGCTTTTAATTTTAAGAGACACAGTCAATTTGTTGTAGGCTAGACCTGAAGTTTGATGAGTTAATTAAGCTTCCTAACCTGTTATCTTACCTTTCAAAATTAATATCATAATTATATTCATCTAAACTCAATTATACGGAAGTCAAAATGTGAATGCTTATTAAAAAAAAGGGAGCAAAACATGGGCACAGTGGGACATCTGTATGCTCCTCAGGATGCGACTTCTTCAGCAACTGGTGCTGTAATTAAGTGGGGGAATTCCATGTCTGTAGAAATTTGGAAAACTGCTTTTGCATGTATTAGAAATTCTGGGCAGTGTTGACCAATAGCGACAGCCTGTACTTAAAAATCAAGAATCCCTGCTATTTACAGGATGAGATTTAGTGTCTAAAGTCATTTTGTAGTTGCAGGTGACATTTGGGAAAGGGATATTTTAGCCTGCCTTAGCACTTCAGGCAAACATCTCATTCTGTAATATTTGAAAATTTGAATGGATGCTATGGACAACTTAATTTTCTTTTTTTTTTTTTTATTTTGTCTTTTTTAGTTTCATCTGTTAATCAAGGACCCAATTTGAGGTTGAGTTTAACTGCAGATGTTGAGAGATTACCTGCAACTTGCAAATGGGAGTGAACATTCTGTACTGAAAAGTTTTCTCTGGATCCAACATTTGCATCAGTAAATTCAAGACTAACCTATACTTACTAATTCTGTTGGCTTTTAGGATCATGTACTTGTAGGTAAAGGAATCTGTACCATAGTTCCCTAATGTACACTTTGAATTTCCCACCTCTTCTGCCAGTGTCATTTTGGTTTTGCTCGGTTTTGGTTTCAAGCATCACATAGCATAAGACCACATTTTGCCGAAGTTCTGAGCAGTTTGGCATGAAGATTGCATAATCTTATATAGTAAAAGCAAAATGATTGTCCTCATGCTACTGCTGTTTAGTACTTATTTGACTAATTCAGCAAATAGCTGTGTAAATGGAGAGAAAATGTACTTTTCATTAAGGTGAAATTAAGTAAACTTTTTCTGAGCCTGCTCAGGTGTTAGACATCTTTTAAAGATGATAAGTCTGTTTCTGTAGTATTGTTTGGATTAGATTTATTTGAATTAAGAAGAAATCTGTTTGGAACCTCCAGCAGAAGTTGTGCTAAGAGTTTCCAACTCAGGAGGGATTTCTACATCCTGATTGGAAGTTCTTACTAAGAGAAAATATAACCTTTGGAGCATAAAAGTAGTCGGTTGGCAAGTGCAACAGCAAATCCATGCTGTTATTTCTGACTGTGCATGCTCTTTCAGTGCAGTAGGATAATAATTCTAATGTGTGTGTTGTAAATACTTGAAATTTGTAAAGTATTGTGAGCTTGAATAACTCATACTGGGGATATAACCCAGAGGCCTTTGAGACAAAGAGCTGCTCTATTGGCCTGTCAGAAAAAGAAGCTCTGGAGGAAGTAGAAGTGCACGATATGTATCTGTGTTTGGACACCGTGCTAATGCTGACAACAATAGGCCTTTGATTTGGTTGCTTACAGGTAGGATGCAGGTGTTAAAGGGGTCAGCAGTTTGGTCATCAGAGATGAGCTGTGACAGCATCACAAGGAAGAAGTAAGATTTGTAAGGAGGAGAAACTGATGGTTACGGACCAATTTCCAGTGCTGTGATTGAGTGGCTGAGATGAGAGTTAACTTCATGAAAGCTCTGCAGGAGGTTATGACATGAGTTTTTTGACAACTTCACAATGTATGTGTCAATCTTCCAGGGCAATAAATCTGATAAAATGGAAATTTATTATTGAGAGACATTAACAGGATTAGCTGTCTATTGGTTGTTGTTAGGTGTCTTGCTAATTAAAATCTAATTTCTTCTAACTCGAGTCTGGTAGTAAACTTGGAATTCCATGGGCACTGTCAGAAGTGAGTAGCCCATAGTAATAACGTTGGCCCAAATGAAATATTTCATTCTGAGTGCTAGTATGTGATTGTGCTAAAAAGAATAATGGGTTATTCAGTATAGAAATTAGATCTAAATATCTTGAAATCATTGCCACCACCTCAAGGGAGAAAAGAAATCAAAATGACAAAGAAGTTAACAATTCATTAATAATTTACTATTTTTAAATGTTTTGTATGCATGTAAACTTCTTCCCCATTTATATAGTCTGAGTAAATGCAAAAAGGAGAATTGTTGAGTAATCTATTCCTTGAAATTAATATTGATTTGTTATCTGATCAAACATTCAGTTCATGTCCTTGTCCAGTTGTGATGGTCTGTTCCTACAGTCATAATTTATCCTTACAGCAGCTGCTGGTGTTTTCTGTGTTTTTACATAGCTTTCTGTACAGCCACTACTGGATTTTTTTGTAATGTTTAACATTCAAAACCAGATTGAGCATGAAAGCTTTTTAATGCAATTGGATGGTTACTTTGATAGCAGATACCCAGTTTTATTAATAAAAATAAAAGGGGGATGACTTATCTAAATTGCTTCTCTTTCATCACAGTTATGGAACACTTTAAAAACTGTCAGAAAACTTATTGTAAGACTAGTCATGCTGTATTTGCTTGATAACGGCTTGCTTTGTAGAAATATTGGGCAACTTTCCAGAGTCCTAAGAGAAGACTCCATTCTATTTCTTTTTTAGTTAATAACATGCAACCCTATTTTCCTGAAGCTGCTATGAAACTGAGAATGTGTGCTTCATGAGGCATAAACATAGTTTGTTTGATGAACTTCTTTTCCTAATACTGGGAATGGCTGCATCTGAGAGATGAAAACAGTAGGGATTTCAGAGTTGGCCCACCCTGCCACCAGGAAGGAAAATCTATCTGAAAACTGAAAGAAATTGTCAGCACCTACCTGTGCATTCCTTTTTGTTTAGCTTCAATCTTTAAAAGAGCATGAAGTAAATGGAGTGAAAACAAAGTATATTTGAGAACATTAATAGGTATTTGTTACAAATTGGGATTTTTGATAAGACCAAAAGGAACACAGAATATGTATGTACTTACTTTTTAGTGTTTGAATCTTTTCAGAAAATAGAGTTACACATCAGGGAGTGAGTATTTTTATGTTTGGAGCTTCATTTTTTTTTTTTTTTTGGTTTTGTCTTTACCAAATTTTGTTGTGAGTTTTTTTTTTTTTTTTTTTTCCCCCAGGCAGGACAAAAGCAGAAATGTAGACTGTGAAATGAAGTGGAGCAGTGAGAAAGATTTATCAGATCCAAACATATGTATCTGTGCTATGTGAAATTACCTGTGGGTGCAGGTGCATTAAAAATGATTGATTCATTTAGAATGTCCATGGACCAGCTGTACAGGGACCAAATTAGACTAGAAGTGCCGGATTTATAGAGGCCATTTTCTTGGGATTTCTGGGTACCTGGCAGCCTGCTTGGACAGAGACTGTTATCTGGCAGCCACAGCACAGCAACATCTGATGTCTAGTCAGAACTATTAAATTCACCAAAAACAAGATATCCAAGTGGAAGGTATAATTGTGGACACTGAGATGTTGGGGACCTTGGAGAAGCCAAAAACTATTTCAATTTCATTTCTTACTAGTAACATGCAATTGGAAGATAATTCAACTCTCTGTGGAACTCAAGGATACAGCATTTTCAGTTTTATATTTCAATCTCACTAAAATTTAGGTCTACCATTCAAAATATGGAGTTCTTTGGATTGCTCTTGGATCTCTTGTAAGAAAATCCTAGGAGTTCCTAGACTATTATCAACAGAGCTACAGTAAAGATATTTTCAGATCTGTACCATATTATGTTCTTTGGGAAACAGCATTGCTTAGCTAATAATTTGTAACTGTTAGAATACACATCCAGTCTTTTATAGTTGCAAGTCCCTTGCTTAGTTTCCTGAGCATTGTAGCTAAGCTGCAGTGCTTATATGCACTGGCAATCCCTGAGCTCTCCAGGGAGCTTTGAGGACTGCTCCCTTACTTCATGTTCTAACCTGGAGCTCTGGCCAATGATTCACTCTGCCAGCTTCACCTTCCCCATCCAGCTACCCTACCCTCTTGATGACCAGGAACTTGTGTGCTGTGGCTGATACTCCCACGTCAGCAAACTGAAGACAGGTAGGGCTTTGAAGGCAGAAAGTCTTGTATATTCATCCAAAGTTCTCAATGTGCAGTCAGTGCTCTATGTGCCCGGAGCAGAAAGACTCTGCATGGAATCTTGGTGGATATATTTTAGTCTTCATAGAATCATAGAATAGTTAGGGGTGGAAAGGACCTTAAGATCATCTAGCCATAGGCAGGGACACCTCACACTAAGCCATGTCAATTCAGCTCAATCTCTTCTCAGTATGGAGGGGAAAAAGGATATTTTTCATATAGAAAAAGATTTAACTAGCCTTTCAGTTTAAGGTGGTGTTACTATACATGTAAATCTAGTCCAGAACAGCATTTACTGTAGCTAGCACAAGGAGAATAGCCATGGAAATGTGGCAGGAGTGTTTCACTGGGTACTGCACAGGGCAAGGCTAGTATTTTGAGTCATCTTCGCTTCTGTCATTCCTAAACTGAGCGAAAAAAAAACTCATGTAAGTGCAGAGATTGTGCTGCAGCCAAAATTTCCATTTCCAGCTCAATATCTGGGAATCTTTGGTCTGCTGAATACATAATATTTCCTTTGACTCTTTTACCCCAGAATTTTCACCATATTACTAACAATTTGGTTGAAACTTTTCATGCTGTGTTCCAGAAACGTGTTTGACTTTTATCAAACTTAAGTTTCAATAGACCTGCTTTCAATGCCTTTTTGATTAAGACAATAAACCCAAAATTAACTTCAGGTATTGCTTTTATGTAAAATTTGTGGTTTTAAGTGAGACTCTGTATCTGAGACACCTCAGTTCTTTTCAGTAAGTCAATTCTGAAATTTTCAACTGGAAAACAGAGTGCCAAATGAAGGAGGATACAAAGAAAAATTATTATTTTAAAAAAATGTAAAGAAAGGTTTTGTCTTTAACATTTATTTCACATCTTCTCCTCTGTCCTTCAACCTATTAAGAAAACTTCAATTCAGTGTGACAATAAAACTATAAATCTTCTGTATGTTGAGTTGTCAAGCTAATTTTTTAGATTTTTTTCTTCTCCTAGAAAATTGTCCTTTTTGAAGAAAACAGAGATGGAAAATATCCTTCTATGTGATTAATAGAGTTCTATCCCCATCTTGAAGTATTTGAGAAATAATTTTTCTTGAGACAAAAACTTAAAAGGATTGCAGAAATTGCATCATAGGTTTAGCTATGTAGCAGGTGCATTATTCAGCTATTAAGAGATGCAATTTGAATGAAACATAGGGATTGCCCATTATAATAGAAAGTAATTTGCTCTATCTGACTAATTCATGCATAAAAAATTTGTAATGATAAATCTTGTGTAAAATAGACAGGGATAAATCAGCAATTTAATGTTAATTTTGTTACCATTCCAAAACCCATATTGATTTTTAAATGACATTTACAAAATGCCTGGTAAAGTCCAAGACCTAATGAAATACATACATGGCATCTACTTTGAACTTACATAAGGAGATTCCTGGTCATAAAGCCAGCTGGTGGGAAATTCCACAAAGCAGGCCAAAGTTGTCTTCTAATTTCAAGCAGGCTAGCTTTTGAGGTTGCTAAACTAGGCTAGGAGTACTTGTGCTGAGAAAGTCTGGCTTTGTAGACTTCTAAACCGCACAGGATTTTCAGAGGGTGAATGCTTGGTTCTGTCTTCTATTTTAACTTTTACAGGGATGTGCTTGGGGCACTGTCATCATGACATGCTTTTCATGATCTCACCCACAATTTTTCTCTGAGAAACTGGGCAGACAGAGTCCAGGTGCTCTAGTTATGTGTCTATGGATGGATTTGTCATGTGTTGAAAAATCTGCTGTTTGAGAAATGGCAAGGTGAATTGAGAATGACAAAGTAATGAGAAAAGGACTGAAGCCTATTGCCATCACAAATAATATAAATGTAAGTTTCTATCTGTCAGCTACCTCCCTTGTAAATTAATAGTAGCTGTCAGGTAGGGAAGCTGCTGGAAATGATGGTGGTGTTTAAAAAACGTTTCACTGCTATGTTTTCTCTTATGAGCAGTGCTGATGTATGTAGCTCATGATGTTCACATGATAAACAGTGCACCTTCTTTATGAAGTCTAGTTGTTGTATATCACATCCCCAGAAGTAACAATGTATGGAAAGAAAGAAATAGCAATAGAGTGGGAACAGCCAAGTTTTAGGTGTGCCATTGTAATTAATCAGTAAGACATAACTGACAGTGTGTCAGTGCTGCTTAATTACCTCTTGGGTGCTTTGTGAGGCATGGTACAAAGCTGAAGCCTTCCAGGGTACCTGAACAGAGCATTAATCAACAGTGCAGTCTGCACAATGTAGTAGCAGTACAGAGCAGACACTTTGAAACTCTAACTTACTTCAAGGAGTAGCTTTGGCTTTCAGAACGCCTGGGTGTTAGGTCTAACCCAGACCCTGCAGCTTGATTGATGCCATATCAGCAGGAAGTCTTGGTGCCAACTCTTGCTACTGCCTCTCGGTACTCTTTACCTCTGGAGAAGAACTTGCTGTCACATCCCTGGGCTGCCTGACAGCCCTACTATTGGGCTGATGGGGAAATACTTCACCTGTCTGAAGGACTGCTGTTCTTTGGCTTTTTCTTTCTTTAGTTTTGGGTTTCTGTTGTAGGCTCCACAAAAAAGGCTGATGATCATGGTGCAATAGACAATAACAGGCTCCCTGGAGGTCAGGAACACACTGCTCCAATGTGGGCTTTTCTGTTGTTACTGACATGGAGGTGAAGTTGTGCTCATCCAGTCCAGCCCAACCAATCAGTAGCCAACACAGCTTGGTTTATCATGTTACTTGGCTGTCATGACTTCTTAAAGCTAATAGAAATACCTCCAGGTTTCCAAAAATAAGTACTGAAACTTTGTCACGGAGAACTGGGTACTCTGTCCAAAGATTTTAAGTAACACTTAACAAAGTGCTATTGATTTTCAAGACACAAAGGCTTGTTAGGTTAAAGAGTCTTGACATCAAAGATTTTCCCATCTATAGAGGAACACTTAAAACAAACACACACAAACAATGCAGGAGCAATGTAAGTGGCAAGATCGTAATAGAAGCTGTATAGCTGCCTGCAAATGTAGGTGGTGATTCTAAAGTATCAGTAGATTTAAAGCTCAATTTTCCACTGTTCAAATGGCAACAAAACTACATGGCTCAAAGACTGGATTCAGTGGTGGTCCGGGATGTTCCTTCTCTTCACAAAAGTCTTTTGAAGTCGGCTACTGTGCATGGGATTTCTTCAGAGAAGAGACTCTGGAGACTGACTAGCTAGAAGGGCAAAGAGTATGGGACTGTGCTCACTACAGATGAGGTCTGTTGCTCTCCATCAGCCATCTGAGTGCTAGTTTAATTTTAACAGAATAAGAATTTATTACTCTTCTTGCCTTACTGTTGAAAAAGATCCTGTATCACTTGAGCCAAGAAATATACAATGGGAGAAATTGTCAAAGGGAGTGATTGCATTTTTTTGCCGTGCTACAGTTTGTTTTTTTGGGAGAACCTTACATCATAGCCCACAGAGAGTATTTCAGTCTTCTTCAGTTCAAGAAAAAAGACAAATCTGAATATTTGGGAGCAAAAGTTAGAGATCATGCAAGCTGAGCCCCAGACTTGCTTCTCTTCACTATCTTTCTGCTCCCATTGAATGAGTGTCAAGATCACACCTATCCCAATAGATACTAGGAGATAAGACATCAATTGCTCTTGTTTTAATGTCGGCAGCAACAAAGCACAGAAAATCTTTCAACTTCAAGGCTTAGCACAGAACACCTGCAGGGCCTCACTCTGGATCTCCAGTCAGAGGCAGAGATGGGAGTTCAGCTGAGCTCATACGAATACTCTCTGAATTAGAATAAAACTGGGAAACTTTTCAACCTATTAGAGAAGTGCTTTCATCTTTTGTTTAAGACAGGCTATTACTAAAATTAAAGAAAAGAGTTAATGTGTTTCCAGAGGACTTTAATAAATATTAAAAATATGTGTGTGGATTTTCTGATTATTTTTACTTTTGTTAATACTAGATTTATTTTTAGCTAATTATGTCAGACCTTTTCTATCTGGCTAGTTCCTCTAAGTGTCCATCCAACTCCTTTCCCCCTGTACAGAGTCAAAGCTATCTAATTTCTTACACTGGCTCATGAAACAGAATTGGAGGTGCTGCCAACGAAATCCATCAATTTAGTCCTTGCAGGAGCTGAATATGAACTTAAATTTTTGAAATCTGGGTATCTTTGGAGATCAGATATTTGACTGACATAAGCATAAATCATAATTTTCAGACATATCAATCAGAAAATCTTTCCTCTGCAAATCACATAACTTGAATGCTGTTATAAGTTACATCAGGCACGCAAACACAAAAAAAAAAAAATCAGTATAAAATTAATCCATGTAAAAGAGAAGTGAGTTTACAGGCAATAGTATTTACTTTGGATGTTTTGGTTTTTAAGGGTTTGTTGTTTTATTTTTTTCAGTTCCCTCAATCACATTTTCTTGCTTAATGGTGTTACTTTTACTCTAATGTGGAATGTAAGAAATCAGCTGTGCCTTATTACTTAAATAAGGTAAATCCAATGATGCCTCACATCTGTTTGGCCTAACAGTACTTTCTTTGAAAGAGAATGTCTGCTCTACTTAACTGGTGAATCACATTCTGTGTTTATATCTGTCTACACACTTAAAGTGCACACAGTGACAAATTTTGTCCCCAGAAGAGCTGGGTTTAGAGTACATCAACAAAAGCCTGCAAGCAATAGGCAACTGCACGTATGTTAATTCATTTTTTAAAAGAGTCCCTCAGGTTCTGGGCTGGTATGATTTTTTTTTAAGTAATTGCAGTGAGGCAATGACCCTACCTCTAAAATCTAATGCTGTTTTGCAACAGCAGGAATGCTGAAGGGAAAAGAGGAGATTGAAAAAGAAATATTATTAGGGAGGAAAAAAAAAAGGTCTTTTGCTAAATTTGATGATGTAAATGCTGTTTAGGCAGTACATTTATTTTAGCCAAGAAATGCTATTTAATTTCACCTTCGGTCTCTCCAATAACGTTTCTGATTACATGATTGTAAGGGGGATACTTACTCTAGCAATGCTATTTTGGATTAATTGACTATGTCAGAAATGTCTGGACTCTTGTACTTCAAAAATTGTACTTGTGGTGCCCACTCACTTTCAAAGAACAGTAGGAGGCTGGAGAAAAGTTTTCATCTGTTCTCAGGTTGCAGTGAGGCAATGTGCCCCACTTGCTGTCAGGCTGTGAGTCAGTGCAAGACTCAGAAAGAGAGGCTGTATGTCTCCAGATTCATGGTTTCATAACCTAGCTACTTGACCATAAGCTAACTTCTCTGGGACCACTCCTAAGAAGTGAAGTTTCTACAGTTCCTGTTGGTACCAGTAATCTTTGTGGATATTTGATTGGATGATCCCTCATTAAATGACCAGCTGGAATCACAAGAGATCACGAGTGAGTCAGATTTTGCTGACTCACTGATGAAGTGCAGTTGATTCAGCAGCTTTGTTTCGTTTCACTTAAAACTTTTAAAACCTGTCCTGGGTTCAGCAGTAGCAGTCATTTTTCTCCTTAGTAGATGGTGCAGTGCTGTGTTTTTGACTTTCAGCCTGGGAACAGCGCTGATAACACCGATGTTTTTAGTTGCTGCTCAGTA
>JAOEHX010038328.1:0-15758 GCA_025448015.1 Bolborhynchus lineola | reverse complement strand
GTTCAAGGCCGGGTTAGACAGAGCCTTGGGTGGCATGGTTTAGTGGGAGGTGTCCCTGCCCATGTCACAGGGGTTGGTACTAGATGATCTTAAGGTCCTTTCCATCCCTAACTATTCTATGATTCTATGATTCTGAGATCTTAAGGTGCTTTCCAATCCTAACTATTCTGTGATTCTACGATCTTTGATTCACATGCTTGAACTTAGGTGATGTGTGATTTACTCTCTATATAAAAACTTTTGAATAGAGCAAAATAACACCATTTATAGAAACAATTGGGAGATGATTTTAATTATGTATAATCTGGAAAAGGTACCAATATACATTTTAGCATTATTGTGTAGAAGAATCTGCATGTTGTTGTATGATGCTAATTTTGAACAACATGAGGATGTCTACATTTTAAGGAAATTATATGGGATTTAGGTACTGAGGCTGATAAAGTTTGCAGCAACAATAAGAAATAAGACTACATATACTGTTCTGATACACACTACATTGCACTGTTTTTTTGGGGTTTTAGTTTTGTTTTTGTTTTCTCTCCTTTTCTTTTTCTTTGTTATTTTGACAGGATTTGTGTTTTCACAACAGCTGTGTAATGACACCAGCTCCCAATTCTTATTAGGCCTCGAGTGCCATCAAAAAAGTTCTTCCGATTTTTATCCTGAATATTAAGATCAAAATAATAACTGCATTGGTATAAGGGCAAGAGAAGTTGAAAATTATTATTAAGTCTTTGGAAAATTTTAATAAGCCACATCAATAATAAGCAACACAAGGAAAGGGAACTGCAAAAAGGAATGAAAGAAAAGGAATAATGTAGCCAACAGTCAGGAGAGCATAACTATTAGGAATATGAAACAACTGGTTATGAGGTGCACAAAAATTGTTCCCAGGTCTCTCTCAGAGATAAAATTTAATGAAGACATACATTTCTATTTTCCATAGATACTTGGAAAAGAAACTATGCTAATCAAAAGAGGGCCTGAGCAGCTAAATTAAGGAATAAAAGAAATAATAGTAATTTATCCCATATGTAGAGTTGCCTGCAACATAATGTCTCACATACCTAGCCCACTCCAATGCCTGTTCATGGGTAGCTGTAGATCTCCAAACAAGGGGAAGGTATAAAAGTATAACTAATGGCTCACCTTGTGTTTGGGCTGTCATTTTCAGGCTGTATCTGAACATCCTGCAATAACCATGTTTCTAAATGCTTTTCTCCCAGAAGTCTCAAGGAAAGCAGACAGATTTTTGAAAATAACCTTCTTTACTACATTGCTTCACTGAACATGTCCATTTCTTTTGACCCCAAAGCTGTGACTTGCACAGCGTGAACTCTGGATGCTCTGCTGGCCTCCCTGTACTGGGCCCTGAATAAGCACACATCGTAGTGAGGTAAGTTTTGCCCCAGATAGCTCACATAGTCCAACAGGGAATATTGTGTCTCCCTACATGCAAAATGACTGGCAATGCAATGAAATCACAGGCTATTTCAGATATGCACCAGAATGGCATAAGAAAATGCAACTGTGGGGTGGTCTTCATTTAGTCAACTAAGTCAAAACTTTTTGAAAATACACAAATATAGTTTCAAATACATGCCAGAAAATGAATATGTATAGTAAAATTATGTAACTATGTCAACATGATGGTTTGCATTCACATCAACATTCATGTTGATGTTGGCTCCCAAACTGCCTCACAAATTTGGATTGAAAACAAAACCACTCAGTGTCTTCAAAAAGAACTCAGACCAAAAAAAAAAAAAAAATCACAAATGCAATTATTATAGATTTTTATACTGACACTACATTGACTATTTAGAAATATTTCCACTGAAGCGCTAAATCCCAGAATTTTCCAGGTTTCTGTGATCATTGTAACTTTCTAAAACTTGTGGAAACACTTAGCACGTTGTTGCTGTTCACTGTCTCAAATGGGAATATATTTTGCTACAAAACAACAACAGATTGTCAAATCCTTATAGTCTTGTTTTCACCTTTAACTTGTGCTTGGGTGTTATTTACAATGTAAATATTTATTTTCAGCTTGGCAATCATCATTATCATAGTTCTATATCCATAATTTGCAGGACAAGAAACAAAAGGAAATAATTTCACTTTGTAAACCAGTTAGAGCAACTAGTTTAAAAATATGTCCATTTACATGTACCTAGCCCATTCTGCTTGGACAGTAAACCTACATCATTTTCAAGATATTGAATGTGTTACCATGAACTTAAAGACCCAAACCATTATAGTTGCCTCTTACAAAAAATTGTAGCCTAATAAATATACAGCAAATAGCCACTGAACACAAATTTTGTGTGAGAAATAAATGGGAGTCTAAGAAGCAGCTATTTCACACACAGAGACGTGAAACATGGATGCTTCAGCAGTATTTCAGGTCAGGAACAGCATCCTTCAGTTACTAGAAAAAGGGAATACAGCCTTGCAGCCTGATAAATTATCAAAATACGATTTTTTCATGTAGTAAGATGTTTCAACATTTTAGATTTTTTTCATCACCAAGATGGTCAAAGTATAGAAATTTCAAACTTTTATGCTGAATGGGACATTCCAAATAAAATAAAAAATTCAGAAATATTTTATTTTTGCTGATAAGTTGTAAACACCTCTAAACATTCAAAAAATCAAAATATCCTGTTTTGAATACAGTGCTTCAACATGCTTTATTTCATGCACTATAAAAATTCTTCCGTTTTTTACTATCACAATGTAATACCTGAAAAGAACAATTTAGTGGCTTGCTGTTTTCATTTTTGTGCATATACCATCTGCTCAGCTATATTTTACTTATTATAGCTAAAATCAATTGATTGTCATACACAGCACTGAGGAAAATTTGAATGGCATCATACTTAGCACCTCAGGGAACCTAATAATGCGTGTACCATAAAACATCAGCGTTCGGTATCCTACCTATCTCTGACAATAGATGCCTAAAAAGAAACGAGCAAGGACACACAAACACATAAAGATGCTTTCCTACATATATAACTTCCTAGCCTAAAGCAATTCACATCTCAAGGATATCCCAAGTTAGAGTTAATGTCAATTTGTTCAACAGTTCTTCATGGATGTTTCATCCATGAATTTGACTGAATACTCTTTGAATAAAGGTAATTATTTTGAGTCAGGAGTTTCTTACAATAGAGAGTTCCATAGCACCATTTTTTGTGCATGTATGAAGGTATTCTCTGTTGCTTCTTTTGAGCAGAGACCATAAAAGAGAAAAGAAGCCCAAATACTATTCTGATGAGATGACATGCTAAAATGGAACATACTACATATAGTTATGTCAGACCAGTTCAAAAACAAATTTTTCATTTGGTGATTTTTACTGGTTTTGAGGTGACTTGATCCACTGGTGGATCCATTCCTTACCTGTTTTAAACTTGAAAATTCTTGATTACAAACATTACCCAAAGATAGCTCAGATTTTATAGAAACAGTAATTTTCACTGGACAACCAGAACAATTATAAATTCCCAACCCACTCTACCAGCTGCAAACCATTCCAAATTCTGCACACTAGATCAGATGGACTAAAATGGTCATAAATGAGCTACAGTGTTTTTCAATAGACCTTGTAGGTCTCTCTTCGTATCAACCCTAGCAGGACACAACACTGTTCCACTTTGCTGGAAAGTCCAAATTATTTTAAATATGTTTTTTATCACCATTTGGCCTCTGTTCAAAGCCTTTGAGAGAAATAGTAACAGGCAGTCCCTAAATCTTCATCTCTTTTATGAAGAATAGAAAAAAATAATTCCCTAGATTTCTTAGTGTCCAGGTTGAAGTTAAATCCTTCAGAGAAGCAGGCAAGCCTTGCTCCCTAATTACAACACCCGCACTAGAAGTCAGTCATCCTCATTGCTGCCTCAGCCCAAAGCTTCCTGCCCCTTTCAGAGTCCTCCAAACCACCCACAGATGAATAGATCTAGAGAAAAAACAAACCAAACCATTTCTCTTTGCAGTGGACAAGAAGACTTGATTACACTTTGTCATACTCAGCAAGTTGTGATTGATGCATTTTTCAATCGTTGTACATTCTTATTAAACATATTTCCAGGAACAAAAGCACTCAACAGCAAGGATTCAACTAGTGTAAAAACAGCTTTCAATGTGTTTAGTAATCGATTTCAAAACAATGACATTGACCTAATAGCCTCTTGCAGTAAGGTTAAGTTCCTCAGTGATTCAGCTTCAAGCTTTCTGCCCTGAAATTTAAAGACCTCCACTTATCTTTTTAAAAGTACAATTCTGCACAAAATTTATATCCCGCCAGACTAAGGACACTGCCAGCTAGTATGGGAAGTCTCTGCACGTCATATAAAGCAATTAGGAAATATGGCCTTTCATGAAGAAAGTTCATTACCTTTCCAATCATGTTGGTGCTAGTTTGCAACTATAAGAATGAGGGTTGGTTCTCAGCTTTCAAGCTAATTTTGGCTCATATGGCTTTTGCAAACTTCTATTTAGACATTTTGGATATATACTGCACAGCTCAGAACCATCTAGTGAAACTAAATTTACCTCAACTACACTAGGGATCTATTTCAGCTAATTAGGCTAGCTGCAAAGGTATATTAGCTCATACCTTGTCAACAAAGCAAGCCTGCTTCCACCTCCAAGGTAACTTGGTTCATGCTACAGCTGACATCTAATCAGATCTGCACTATTCTTTATATGCTACTCCTGGTTTATTTATACCCCATTTTATGGTTAGACATTGCCTGAGATTATCTGAATATACTCTAATAACTATCTTGCCAAACTAAGGTTTGGGTTGTGGGGTGTTTTTTTAATGTCTGTGTCATCAAGCCTTTTAGACTAGTTTATGAAAAATTATAAATGCACTAATAAAACATGTCTGATTCCAAAATATTCCCTAAGCACAACACAACATTGATGTCTAACATGAAAAATGAAAACAACTGTAAGAAATAAAAACACAACCACAGAAGTCAGCAGTTCAGTGCCTTGCACATCAAAGCCGCTGTCCGATGGCCTCCAGGGTGACGTACTCCAACGCGCACTGCTCAACTGCCCTGCCATTACCCAACAGTAAAACAACATTTCAGAGCAGTGTTTAGGCCAAGAAAGAGCTCCTTTTCCTGTATCACCCATAAGTCATGGTATGACTGACCTTGAACAACTGATGACTCCATCTATTATTCACCATCCTTTTGATACTTGGTTCTAGAAAATGGTTTTCAGTCCCTTCCAGGTTTGTCTGATACATAGAATAGCCATTGCACTCTATTTCTCACAACCTGATTTAAAGTAAGAAAAGCTAAAGTGTTGCAGTAAAATCACAACTGACCTTGTTTACTGAAGATTGTGTTTTGATTCAGTATTAAAGTATCCCATAAATAAGCTCTTTCCTCCACAGTCTTAGACAAGTATGTATCTCAGTACCAGCTAAAACCAGAAAAATAAACAAAGAACATTTATATCCCAAGTGAAATATATATATGTATGTACTATTCTAGAATTTTAGAACAAACTCAGCAAGGCAGCTATTTCTCTATAGCTTTCTACCATTTCACTGCTGACTATAAAAGAATCTAGTGTGCTTAATAGTTCAATATCCTCTGCTTTTAGGTAAACATATGCAGGGTATTCCAGGCTTGATTTATTCATTAGTATTAAAAACAATTCAATTTAGCATGCTGCAAAAAAGAGAGGATGTACATGTACCAGCTGAAAGGTCATCAACAAAAAAGAAACAATTAGATCTTTCTCACAGTTACTCTTCTGATTTTGAAGGAAGAATCTAGAAGTTACTGGTTTCTTAGTGTGTTTCCCCATATCATTACCCTTAATTCTAAGAACTGATTGAATTAATCTATTTGTTTAAAAAATTGCCTATTTGAAGGTACAGGAACATTCTCTTGAACTATAAAAAATAGATATGATTAAAAAATTTAAATGCAGTCATTTGCATCAGCAGTCAAGTCTGCCATGTAATCTCATTGTTCTCATTATAAACGGTACAACTTGAGCTACAAAAGGGAGGCATTTTACAGACTATGTCATGGCAGAACACATTTACTACTCTCCATATCCTCCTCCTGTAGGTGTCCTACTTGGAAACGTCAGATATTGAAATAAGAGGCTTTTGTTAGAAGAAATAGGTTGAATGGACTTTTTGTTAGGACTTCCATCAGAAAGCAGAAATGCCAGCACAGAAGAACACCATCAAGTACAATGTATTTGTTCACAGAAGTAAAAAATAACAGGTAATTTCCAGTGGCTATTTGCTGGCTCATCCTCCAGAATGTTATAACTCTTCTATTAAATAGGATGAACTATGGCAAATGCCATACTGTACTTACTCTGTTTCCTCATTTCAAACTAGAGTTCAGCTATCACAAAGATGATTTGTCTCCCTGTGACCCATTAAATCATTATATTCTTTTGTACTGTCCTTCCAACTGATCCCTCTAATGGAAAACTCAAGGACTTTACAGAGGATGTTCTTCAAGGGAGCTTTAATGGTCTGTGAAGCTTTCTTCCTCACTACTAGCTTGGAGTGAGTTGGAGAGTAAGCAGTAACCACCAGCTTGTTTGTCTAAACTTCAGTTTATTTCTAGGCTACATGACTGCATTTCCCTAATTTCTTTAGAGAATGGCAATCTTTTTTTGTACAGTATTTTAAACATGACAGATTTTTCAGGTGCTGAGGTCATGCCTTCCCTCTCAGAAGATTCTTTAAATGTTAGCCAGATATTTAACCATCATTTGCCTAGACTCAGAAGCAAATCTGTTCCTAAATGTTAGCACTTCCAATTTTCAGCCATGTTATGGATCTGCTTTCTCTCTTTTAGAAGGTAAAACAGGAGATGATGTCAACAAGAAGACTTCCTCTCACCTCTGTACGTCTCAATAGTACTGTAATAAAAACAGTTTGTGTAGGATTAGTTACTACAGTAACTAGTTGTAACAACAATTAGTTTTATTATTGTTCTTCAATGAGGAATATATATGTTCCAGGATAAGATAAACATTCTAAATTGGATTTTTCTTCTTCTCCCCAATACTTTATCTCTCTCTTCCCCAAAACAAAAATAACACCTCTGCTACTGCTAACAGCAATGGTCAAAACCACTGGTACATAAGAAAAAAAATCCACTCCTCTATATGATTACACAAAAAGAATATTTGTAAAAATAAGATCTTGAGGGGGTTTTGTTTGTGGTTTAGGGATTATATTTACATGAATGAAAGAAAAGAAAATAGGCCACAGTGTTGGTAGATATGCTACATATGGCAGCAACATACATTCTATAGATGATAGAGTTAGACAGATCTGAAGTTTTTCTTTCTCTGCCCCCACGACAGTTGCTTTCACTAACCTTCAGATGCCCTACAGAGCCTTTACCAGCAGATACAATTCATAAACTTGTATTTTCAGAGTATTCTCAGATTCTGCATTTCTGAGATCTGCTACTTCATTGTGAAGTTTCCATATTTTCTACAATCTTAGACCTTTTTTATATCTGTTTTTCATTCACCACTAACCAATAATGTATCCTATTGAATTCATCAAATGATGTTAGATTCTCAACTTGGGAAATGCAGCACATTAGATAAAAAAGTACCTTGTCAGCAAGGAAAACATCACATTTTTAACATAGTATTAATCATCAGATTCATCAATAATCTGAGTTTGAGAGTTTAGCGAGGGCTACAGAATAGCCACCAGCTTCTATTTTCTTCTCCTCTGCCCCTGTTAGCCACTCTAAATGTCCTCACCAGCTGGATTTCAGCACATGGTACATTCAGTACACTTCTGATGAATTCCTGTAAATGTCCAGTTTTTATGCTCCAGCATTCTCAACGACTCCTGCTTCCAAGAAAACAAAATTTACAATGTGAGGGAAGGCTGCATATTTCTGGCACATGCAGTTGTGCAGATGTTATTCCTTAAGGAAGACTATCTTGATTGCCTTCGTGAATAATGGCTACGAGATGGCAAGAAGCCAACAGTTCTCTTATAGCAGAAGGTATAAAACCACTCTCCTACTGAAAGAAGGCCCCCAGTAGGATAATATATTATTACGCATGATTCAAATTACAGGATCTGCAGCAGGGGAGCTAGTGGCTGAATCAGGACAGCCGCACACAGAATACTGATGATGGGATGATGGAATGCAACATGCATTGAAAAAGCTATGGTTTAGTGTTTAAATCCTCAGTATTTTCAAAGTGACTATAAGGGTCAATATATAACTGAAGCTCCATAAATAAATTGTACATTATTGTGTGTGAAGGGGGGAAATTACCACGTTGTAACAAAAAATTCTATTTAAGAATACTTGTTAAATAAAATTTTGCTTTAGCAAAGACTTGACCTCTCGAAGCCCACTAGCAATATAGTTTTAATTTAGTAGCAAAATATTGAATGTGTCTAATATCTCCTTCTGTTTCAGCTATTAGAATACTGAATAGCAAAACCTTGCCTCATTAGATTATGCAGTCTGAAATCTCTGCATTCCACAGTATTCTGGGCTGGTTTTAAATTGTTTGCACAACAAATTACTTTAGCCACAAAGAACTAAATCCAAATGTTCAACACAATGTTGGCTTGCCTAAACGTTTTCCATTTTAATTGAACACATCTCAAGAAAATGTGCATGTTTATTATTAAAAAAAAAAAACCAAACCAAACAACAACCCAAACACCGAACCTATTCCCTAATACAGAAAAACTGGGTAGAGAATAGTTTTTCAAGCTAAGATCTGATCTTTTCTATGTAGATTAAGCACGCCCTAAGTAAAGAGAGAAATGGTTAAACAAAAATTCTATATTTCGCTTTGCTGCAATATACCCTGAAGCACTATGCAAGCTATCCCTTGACTTCCTTTCATACTGCCTCTTGTATTCTGTTATTCTGGTAAATGGATGCAAATCAGGTGCATTGTGTAGAGGTGGAAGGAAGGGGGTGAAATTTCCTCAGAAATGATCTCAGTTCTATTCATTAATAAAATGACATCTTGGCTGAAAGTGGCGAAGAATGAAATATAACAGTACTGAACTTCACTCAGTTGTAACAGATGCATGTAAGAACCTTAAGAGAAAGCCAGATATGTAAAACGGCCACAGTGAAATGATTTCTAAAGCATTAGAAAAAGTACTTAGACCATGATGGCAGCTAAAGATGCAAACTCAGTGCTGCAGCAACACCCTTTTTACCTTCCAAGATGGTTAAGGTAATCTCAGACTATAATTGACGGAAGCAGTACCACATTAGGTAAGGACTACAAGGAGCTAAATATACATGAAAGAAAAATATATGCACAATATTAACAATAAAAGACTCTAAGATTTTATGGGGCCATCAGAAAAAAAAAAAATAAAAATGGAACAATGCCCATGGTTACCTGCAGAGACAGCACACAGTTAAAAAAAAATCAGAAATATGTAGCCCCCGCTTTGCATAGTGATTCAAATTATGCTGGCAGAATAATTAATGGAGGACCTAATCTCTGTGAGGAAAAAAAAAAAAGAAAAAGAAGAAAAAAGGATACGTTAAACAAAGTTCATTACTGCATGATGTAAATGAGTTTCTCACCAGTGATGTCACTGATTGGCTGGGATGTAGAGCTGGTTTCGAACAGTGCAGCATGGCCGGATTGGCTGCTAGCTCTTCTGGTTACTGCCTGCTTGGGCAGCGGTCGAACCAGACACTTTCTGTCTCTCTTGTTGTCGTTTGAAGCAAATCTTGTTCAGCCCAGCTGTGTCTCCATAGTAGTGGCACCCTAAGAGAGTCTCCCTCCTGCTTCCCACAGCTCATCTGTAAGGCGGTCGCTTCTGTGAAATACCAGCCTTTGGCACGGAGCCCAGACTGCGTTGTTAGATCCGTCTATAATACAGAAAAGAATTTTTTTTAAAGCAGTTCTTTCACCGAATTACATCCTAAGAAGGATTAATAAGCACTAAATTGCAACTGATTTGTGGACTTTAAAATTATGTAGCTAGCACGCTTTCTGAAATAAAACATTATCTAACCTGCAATAGCACAGCATCACTGGGTTAAAAAAAAAAAAAAAAAAGAAAAAAAAAGAAAGAAGGAAAGAATGAAAGAAAAGCAACAACTCTTCTTTGTTTACCTTAATTACAAAAAAAATCTTCATTTTTTTTCCCCTAGAACAGTACCATATATCTTGTGCTACGCAAGAACATTTTAAACTCTCGCCAGTTTTCTATTTACATCCAAGTCATTATTTTCAGGTTAAGACAAGGGATCTTAATTAGCATTCTCTTTAACTATGCAAACTGAGACAGGGCGTGAAAGAAAAATGCTGTATGGAAGAGACAGAGAGAAAGAGACAGAGGAAGAAGGGGAAAAAAAAGATCTGTGCAGCTTTTACAGTTCAGCTGTCTGACCCCCTGCAAAAAGAATGCAGTCATATCAACTTTGCCAGACAATGGAGTACCTACAGGCTTTCCTCTAGACAAGTCCTTTATAACCAGTCAGTATTATGTGCTGCAGACAGTGGCCAATCGCTAAGCTGCTTTCTACAGCAGTGACACAATAGGTGCACTGGCCACACTGTCCTCCTAGCCTCTGACAGCAGTTCAGGTTAATTTTTTTGTACACTGGAATACACATATGTCTTTAATGTTCTCACTGTATGAAAAAAAATATCAGCCTAAGCTTGCTTTGTTTTGCCATAATTACATCAGCCTAATTACTGCAGCCGAGCCGCAGTGCCACTGCTCAGAGCGGCGCATAGGCATGCACGTCATATAAATATGCATGAGCACGCCTGCTTATTTAAATACAAAAATGCATCAATTGCTGGTGGTGCCTTTCTGTTTTTGTTTTCTGCATGTCCTTCCTCCCCCTCCAACATCCATTTCTGACAAACCAAATGAGTTAAGGAAGCCTAGCAAATACGGTCACCATTTTCTCCCTTTATTTATCCAAACTTTCATTCATTCCATTCTAATTACAAGCATTGAGTGGGAGCAAAAAAAAAAAAAAAAAAAACAAATTTCAAATGTAAATGAGACTGAGTTAGTAAGGGGAAGGGTACTGCAGACCTAGGGCATTTTTCTCCCTTGTCACTAACCATCAGAGTAAGCGCCTGTAAATGAATCTGCATGTACTCCATCACAGCCGCGCATCAGATGCCCAGTTCTTATTAAAAGCCCGATGATCCCCCAGCATGTGCATGCATCCAGCTTGTGTGTTTGGGTATTCTGTAATTACAGCATCTCTTGTAACAGTACCTGAATCAGCTCATATAGTCAAAAGATTAAATCATCACTATTCACGTATTAGACAGACATAATTGGACACGTTCTATAATGGGAATCACCATGCTAATTTTTCTGATTTTATGCATGGTATTTACATATTCATGAAGAGAATAGCTGTTATGACCACCGACAGAGCTACATGAAAAGAAAAGACATCATTCTTCAGCATACAGAGCATACAAAACCTAGGGGGAAAAGATGCAGCATATGGCGACAAGGAGGAGAAGTTGTTTGGCTTTCAAGGGTTATTTTATTTCCTATTTATAAATTCTGGGTAGATGGCTTACAAAAACATGTAAGTATTCTGAACACGAAGGCAAAGTAAATCTCTGTATTAGTAATCATCCACTGGTAGTCAAAATAAAATAATTTTCCAATTGGTGCCCAATGTTCTGTAAGTTTTAGCTTTGCATTACAGACCACTTTTAGTTTATGGATGCTTAGGACATACTCATCCACGAATGCACAAAAATAAGAATGATTAAAAAAGGAATAGAAATTCCATCTGATATTTAAAAATCTTTATTTCATATTCTAATGCCTGCTCTGAATTAAGAAACTACATTTTTCCCAGGAAAATTTGTGTTCGTTATCACAGGTGGTTTTTTCCCCTGGTTTATTAGAACTGCATGCTTTCCAAATCTGATAAAATATATTCTCTGAGTCACTTCCAGGCTTTATTTTTTAAATAAATAGAAAAAGGAATCACCAGAAGAAAGATAATTCAGGCAGTACCATAAACACAGTGTGCACTGATTTTTATAACAATTTCCCCCACCACATTATGCTTATTGTAACCTTGCCCCTTATATGCATTTAGTATCATTATTTTTAAATGTTTGTTTATCTCTCTGGTAGCTGCCACTCAAAACAGCCCAAATTTCCTTATAATAGCCAGATAACATCACCTACAGAGGTATGCTTTTCCCTACATTACCTGCAGCTGGTAAAGATAATACTTCGTACAGCAAGGTGAAAAAAATTAATTTTTCAATGGAAAATTTTAATGTAATAGCCATATGTTTGACAGGCCTTGTGGTATATCAGTTTTCAGAAAATACCATATTTAACAGTATCACAAAAGAACCAAAAATAGCTTTTTTCTTTACATTTTTATACTATAGATTTCTTTAAATCATATCCCTTCAATGCAGTCATGCAGCAATATTTCTGAAATACAGGAATTACATATTATAAGAATATATATAAAAAGGTGATATAGACTTTTTAGTAAGACATAAATTTAGCTAACAATATCAGAAGTGTATTTTAGAATAATCACAATAAATTGGTTTTGGTTCTCTAAAGTAGATTTTTTTTTTTTTATTTTTTATTTTTTTTGCAATACCAAAGTAAACAGAAAAAAAAACCCAAACATTAATATTAACTAAAGCATATTTCTTCAACAAGACCACTGGTTTTATCTCTTTCAAAGCAATAAGCTGCCAAATACCTTCTTTGTGTTTGTTTCTACCTAAAATTCAACCTACAACTCCAAATCTGTAAGCTAATTATTAATTTTTCCCTTTAGCTTAAAGGTCTGGGCTATGACATCATAAAGCACAAAATTAAACTTCAGTGCTAAAAGGGGAAGCCTGTAGACAGCAGACTGGTGATATAATTTTTAAGGCATGAGCCTTTTAAAAGCCTCCACATGGCCTCTATTCAAGAACCCCTCTCCATAATGTCAAGTACATTAGTGCTAATTTGAAGCTTTTGTTAGAGAATAATCTGAAAACTTCAAGTATTCATGAAAAATTTTGAGGCAGTTTTGCTTAAAGAAAATATAAAATTGTGTTCTGTGCTTAATGAGAGAAAAAAATAATGTTTCTTGTTTGTAGCAATGAACCCAAAAAATTTCAAGCATTGTACTGTAGAAAATTAAATCTCATACCTCTAAAGGTGGGCAGATTTTGTCTTATCTTATAGTCCCTATCATACTCCAGTCTGTTGTTTGGGGTTTTTTAACTCATTCCAGCAGAGTAAATGTTTGTAACAATAGTGTAAGTTAAGAAATTTCAGAAAAAAGATTATTTGATTTGTTATACCCAGCATCAAATGAAATGGATAATAGTTAAAAAATATACCTGTGTTTAGACTAAGGTTTCTAATTCTAGAAGTACACTATGTATCACATCAGTTTTCTACACCCTTCTTTAATTTCAGTTGCTGTTTTCTTTACAAACGATCTTTTGTTCTGTATTTGTATAGCACACAGTACTATCAGTCTCAGTCCCTTATTCAAGTTCTTGTAAATTCCCAAAACATACCACACTATGTCAACAGCATTAGTTATGATTTTATTTGGTGTATATATTTGCTACATCTTTAGCTTCTGAATTATGGTCTGGATTTTCAAACAACACTCAGGTTCTGTCATCCATGTTTAAATTCTAGTCCTGATATAAGCTTCATTCCAGAAAATTACTGCATAACTGAAAATTAAAATCTTAAATAAGCAGGTAATCTTTCAGAAATGCCAGAAACATGCAGCTCAATTATACACTATAGGAGCTCCTGTTAACTGAACGGCCTTAATGTGGTACACATGCCAAACACTTTGTGTTGGTAAAGAGCCCGATGTAAATATTGACCTGATCTTTTCCATTTTAGTAACTCTTACAATCCCAAATGCTCTGATGGCATAGAGCTTTGTGTGCTTGAGCTTGTAACCTTCTGTGAAAAAGAAGCAATGGCTTAAGAGGTGAAAAATGTAGAGTTCAATATTACTACTTAAATTTGTGGCAACTAGTATTTGGGTTGATGTGCAATATTAGGTATGTTTAAAAGTAGCATTAAAAAAACTTTAGCTATCATCTAATATCTTTGCGTCTAACATCTGTATCTGAAGAAGTGCTAGAAACTTATTAATTCATTGCCTAGGGCCTAACCAGTTTACTTGTAAAGTATTCTGGCATTAGGGCACCAACACAGAAACACAAATTAATATTCACTAAAGGATTTCTACCATTGTATCTTTCATGAGAATATCCAAGCAGACAACCCTCCATGAGTTGACATAGTGAGAAGTAGTGCTTTTTCTCCTTTTTTAAATTCAGATTTTCTAGGAAATTTTGCTGGCCTACATACCATATTCCCCTTATTCAGAATTCATCCTTTCCTCAGGCTCTACTTAGTCTGCCTAAAGGGGAAAAATTGCATGATACGCTTTTGACAGTAATTTAATTAAACTGATTGAACAGGCATGTAAACATATGATTAAGCATCTATTTCTCCATAGTAGCTATAGTGCTGTAAGCACTTTTACCTTGCAGCACTCCACCCACCTTAAACCTAATTTCAATTTACCTGTCTCTCATTTATCTGGGAACAGGATACTCTGGAAGAAGTTACATGGGCTGTTATTATGTGAGTACTTGATCTGTTTTATGTTTGTAGCCTACCATAAGCTGTAACTGAGTTACCTGAACTAAATAGAAGATTTAACATAGTTTTCCTTCTTTTTCTTGCACATGCATGAGGTAAAACCAACCAAATACTAAATGATGGATCTACCTCTAAAAGTTCTATTTCAAGACAGAATGAGTCTGTCTGAAGGCTGGTAAATGCTATGGTACTATTGAATGTCTTGACTTACCAGGACACAGATAATAATTACAGCTTTATTAGTCTCCTTATTCATGATGAGGTACCAGAGCTGTGAAGAGCACTGAACGCACCCACATTCATCATGATGGATTTTTGGTGTTTGCTTTGAAGACACACTGGAATTTCTTAATCTACACTGGACATGAGAACCTGCTTTTAATGGAGCCAACATTGGCTAAAATCTCAGAATACCACATAACCAGCAACCAAGCAGAAAGCCTAGGGTACCCTAGCTGAAACTCCACTTATCTGTCAGCTGTTTTGTAACCTCACGTTAATGCTCCTCAAACACAGAGAACAATCCCTGGGCAAGATTTGGTGGACTTTGTTTAGCATTAAACAATTACATGCCAGCTGGCCTCAAGGGACACGAGACCATGAATCATGTGCCATCCCTGTTAGCATGTCTCCTCCAGTAAATGCACTGCCACAGAAAGATATGCAGTCTTGGGCACCATTTGCAGTACACTATCATTATGTTATATCAGGATGTGTTGATGTTGGCTGACTGCCAGATGCCCACCCATCCAACTACCTCAGTCACTTGCTCACCCCTATCCTCAACAAGACAGGAGAGAAAATACAATGCAAAAGCTCATGGGTCAGGATAAAGACAGGGAAATCACTCACCAATTTCCATCAATGGCAAAATGGTATTGACTTGAGGGAAAAAGAAGCTAACTCATCGACATGCCCTAGTGGCACAGAGATCATATAAAACAGAATCACAGAATAGTTAGGGATGGAAAGGACCTTAAGATCATCTAGTTCCAACCCCTGTGACATGGGCAGGGACACCTCCCACTAAACCATGCCACCCAAGGCTCTGTCTAACCCGGCCTTGAAC
>JAOEHX010038326.1:2905-14455 GCA_025448015.1 Bolborhynchus lineola | reverse complement strand
TCTCTTCTCCAGGCTGAACAGCCCCAACTTTCTCAGCCTGTCTTCATATGGGAGGTGCTCCAGTCTCATGATCATCCTCCTGTCCCACATCTGGACTTGTTCCAAAAGTTCCATGTCCTTTTTCTGTTGAGGACACCAGAACTGCACACAATACTCCAAATGAGGTTTCACGAGAGCCGAGTAGAGGGGCAGCATCACCTCCCTCGACCTGCTGATCACACTCCTGATACAGCCCAGGATATGGTTGGCTTTCTGGGCTGCAAACGCACACTGCCAGCTCATGTTCATTTTTCCATTGACCAATACCCCCAAGTCCTTCTCCGCAGGGCTGCTCCGAATCTCTTCTCCGCCCAACCTGAAGCTGTGCCTGGGATTGCTGCAATCCAGGTGTAGGACCTTGCACTTGGCATGCTTAAACTTCATCAGGTTGGCATAAGCCCACCTCACAAATGTGTCAAGGTCCCTCTGGATGGCATTCCTTCCCTCCAACATATCAACTGAACCACCCAGCTTGGTGTCATCGGCAAACTTGCTGAGGGCGCACTCAATCCCACTCTCCATGTCACTGACAAAGATGTTGAACAAGACTGGTCTCAACACCTTGAGGGATGCCACTCGTTACTGGTCTCCTTCTGGGCATTGAGCCGTTGACCACAACTCTTTGTGTGTGCCAGCCATCCAGTTCTTTATCCACCAAGTGGTCCACCTATCAAATTGATGTCTCTCCAACTTAGAGACAAGGATGTTGTGTGAAACAGAGTCAAACACTTTGCACATGTCCAGGTAGATGACATCAACTTCTGTACCCCTTTCCATCAGTTCCACAGCCCCATCATAGAAGGCCACCAGATTTGTCAGGCAGGATTTCTCCTTAGTGAAGCCATGCTGGCTGTTACCAGCCACTTTGGTGTTTTTCATGTACCTTAGTATTCCTTCCAGGAGAATCTGCTCCAAGATTTTGCCAGGCACAGAGGCAAGGCTGACTGGTCTGCAGTTCCCCACCTCATCCATTTTCCCCTTCTTGAAAATGGAGGTTGTAATTTCCCTTTTCTCATTTGTTGGAAACTTCACCTGAGTGCCATGATTTTTCAAATATGATGGACAGTGGCTTAGCAACTTAATTTGCCAGCTCCTTCAGGACCTGTGGATGGATTTCATCAGGTCCCATGGACTTGTGTACGTTCACGTTCCTAAGGTGGTCTCGAACCATATTCTCTTCTACAGTGGGCCTAGGGTCTTCATTTGCACAGTGATCTGTAATAATTGTTCTAAAGAAATGATCCTAATAAATTTCTAATCAATTCAATGAACCTCAAGTACTTCATTCCAATGCATCAAGAATTTAGCAATTTCCTGAAGAAGGAAAATCTTTATTACATTTCCTACTGACTTGTATCCTTGTAAGGAGTGTCACTTTCTAATTCTCAGACCCCTCTCAGTCTCTTTACACTTTTAATCCATTTAGAAAGGAGCCCGTGTGCAACTGTCATTGTGAGATCTTGATCCATGTTAGAGGAGCTCTATTCAAAGAGTCAGACAGTCCACAAAAGTTTGGATTCTATGTAGGTTAGCACTTTTCAAATTATCTTGTCACACATTTGAGTCCATATCCAGTCCATATCCTTCCTCAGCACTTTACTAAAAAAAAAATAAAAGCAGATCTCCACTTTCATATGTTATCTCAATTTAATGGAATGAGCACTACAAGTACTTCACCTGGAAAATGTAGGTATGATATTTTGGTTTTTTATATTTGTGTATTGATAATTCATCACACACTGAATGAGTTGATAGACGCTCTGCACAATGTTGTTTTTCTATGCAGTAATTAGGAAGAAGAAATCCTCCCCTAAAATACAGTTCTCTAAGGTCTTGAAAGTAGTCACTTTTGGAACCGATGTGCAATCTATTTACTTGAAAGACCTGAACAGCTGGTTTTAGAAGTGCTTTTTCATGATTAAGCAGTGATATCTGCAATATGATTCAGCTGTAAGAATGTAGCCAATCTTTGTAAATATTTAAGTCATATAGTAACCTGCTATTTCAACTAGAATTTTCCATTAATTCAATTGTCCTCTGACAGTAGCAATCAGTTATGTTCAGTATTATCTTTCAAAGTAATAAATGCCTGTGTTTCACTTGGTATTATAAATGGCTATAGAAGCCTACTTTTGTGTTCTAAACAAATTTTGGCTGAATCATTTTCAATTCAGAAATGCTTCAAGATTATAATATAAAATATTAAGAAAATCTGTCAAGATGTCTGTATAGTTAAGATGTTATTGTATCCTAAGAGATTTTTGTTAGCCTAAAAAAAATCTATGAAAATAAAATATATTTTGGTCAGCTGTTAGACTTTGCTATTTTGTGGATAGACCAGAGCTCTGAAATGTGGCCATAAATTTTACACCACCTGATATTTCCTTTTTTTCTGAACTCTTTGACTCCACTGGAGAAAATCTTGCTGAGCCCAAGATACAATTTTGTGCATTTACATGCTGGTTTTGGAAGAAAACAAAACAAAATAAATTAAAATGCAAACCAAACCAAAAACCAAACCAAAAAAAACAAAACAAAACAAAACAAAACTTCAGAAAGACTGAATGATTTTGATTAGCTGTAGATTAGATCATCTACTCTGCGTATACAAATATTAATTCAGATACATCTGAAAAAAACTCAATTTGCCTAACTAGGTATATAAATAAGGTATATATATATCTTTTATATGTAAATAATATATAAATAAAACTTCCCTTTTTTTTTTTTTTTTCTAAAATTGGAAGAGGGCAAAGACACATCAGAAAGATTACAACTGCATGTTTTGTGTGGAGCATTGTATCCAGTCCTGGGCTTCTTAGTACAAGAGAGACATGGACAAACAGGAGAGACTCCAGAAAAGGACTTCAAAGATGCTGAAGGGACTGGAGACTCTTGAGAAGGCTGAGACTCTTTAGTCTAGGAAGCTTAGTCGTGTGTAAAGAAGGTAGGATCTGAATGTAGGACGTAAAGAAGATGGAGCCAGGCTCTTTTCTGTGCTGCTCACTGACTACCAGGGGCTATACGCACCAGCTTAAATACAGGATCCCTCTGAACATTAGGAAACACTTTACTCTGAGGGTGAATGAGTGCTGGCGCAGGTTGTCCATAGAAGTTGTGGAGTCTCCCCCCTCAGAGATATTAAAAAGCCATTTGGACGTGGTCCTGGGTAAGTGGCTCAAGTATCCTTGCTTGAGCTGTCGGGTTGGACAAGTTGACTTCCTGAGGCCCCTTCCAGCCTTAGCAATCCACTGATTCTGTTATTGATGTGTGATTTCTGTCTTTGCAGTTCTCTTCTCAGCTTTGATTCTCTTCTTATGAGGTTGTAAATACATAGATTCATAAGACAAATTAACTCAGACATCTCAAAATAAAATTTATACAGACTTTTAAGGAACTAAGAAAACTTGGAGAACATTGTTTCTGAACAGCATGTCCATGGATAGTAAACTCCCTGGTGAATATATTGGTCTTCATTTTTGCAGCTTTGCCCATTTGTGCATTCCTTGAGGTCTGTCAGGGTTTCAGATGTAAGAGGCAAATTCAATAAAACTTGAGATGTTACAAAGGAAGAAAAAACCCATTGCCTGTGTACCTTATATTTTCTTCTGTTTCATAATTCTGGGACTATTTTATATTTTGTGAAATGAGTGTGTGTGGAGACATTTCTTTCTGTTAGAGGGCATGTGAGCAATCCAGCCGTTGAAGTGATAAACTGAGTAAACAGGACATGCTGTCCCAAAGCGATGATATAAGAGCTGAGACATCACAAACTGTGGAAGGAGGAAGCCGGCGCCTAAACGAGACCTGCAGGAAATGCTCGGCCTAACAAGATGCAAGAGACATTTGCTGGTTGTTTGCAGAACAAAGAAGGCTTGTCGTTGAGGGGCGTCTTACTATGTAAACCAATCAAATGCTAAGTAGTCTGTACTGTTAGGGTATATAGGTCTGTCTTTTCTGTAATAAAATGTTCAACGTTTGATCATATTGATCGTAGTCATGTTGTTCCTGTAGCCCCCCCCAAGTGTGTATATTAGAAGATAAAAATCTAGAAGATGTATGGATTTATAGCCTAGCTAGCTGAACCTGTAACTTCACAAGTCCAGCATCTAGATTCTTAATATGCAAAAGTAGATGCAAACTAACCTTTAGAGTATTTGGATACTAGTACTGGTGGAGTTGCATGTTGTCTGGGTCATAGCCATGGTCAATGCTGAGTAGCTTGACTCTTCCCCATGTACAAAAGGCCTGTCTCTGCCTCTCAGTTTATGTATTCATTCTTGCATCAGTAGATATAGGGGCTGATGAGCATTCCCAGAACATCTAAGGAGCAGTTCATCTGATACTCATGCTATCAGTTTCCCCTGGAATTTCCATATGATGAATGACATTTTAATTATTAAATTGTTTTCTGAAACTTACGTACACTAAACCTACATTTATCAGAGATTTTGAAATATGCCTTTTGACTATGAACACTGTCCTCTTTTATATCTCTCAGAAAAGACTTCTATTTTCCAAACATCCAAAAAGAACAACAAATCTCTCCCTCCATTATGTAATTCAGTCTTCCTCATAACTTATGCCTTCTGTTCTTTTATGTAGCTTTGCAGACCAGATTTTACTGAACACGTATCAATGAGGTTAATATTTCTAATTCATCTAACAGGTTTCATTCTCACCCAAAAAGCATATTTAGGCAAAGGGTCTGCACTGAATTTGCTGAGTAAATCCCTACATGCATCATGGGTGCATTGTGGTGCATAGCTGTACTTCCATTTCATTTTACTTTTTTTTTTTTGTTCTGTGTGAAAAATAAACTACTTTTAAAAGCTTAAGGAAATGCCCTGATTTTCCAGTAGAAGAGGGAGGATATTTTGCACACCACAAAAAAACAAGTTCTTTTTTTTTGTCCTACTAGAGGTGAATATTTCTATGAATGACAACAACCCCCACCAACCAACCCCACCTCACCCCAAATTTAAGGATCAGATTACTTTTTTCACTTCTCCAGGTGCTTTATACAGACAGTCAAAACCAAAGCTTAACATATAAATCTTAGCATATTTCATAAACTGCTTTCTACAGCTTCCAGAATAAGATTTGAATGGAAAGCCTACTACAAAAAAAAAAATATATTATTTATCTTTTACTCATATTTTTCCTTTTAGCAACCTCTGAAGAAAACCTCTTAAAAAATTAAGCACAAAACACAACTGCATCATTTTTTTTTTTTTTTTTTCCCTGTCAAATGGAAACCAAAAAGTTAAGTAAGCTTGATTTTAATTTCCATAATATGTAAGAATAGCAGTACTGGATTAGACAGAAGATTAAACTAGCCCAAGACTGTCATTCCAGCAACATTGTCCAATATTTAAGACCTAAAAGAGAATACAGGGGAGAGATATCAAAACCTTTTACTTTTTGTTTGTTTTTCAGGGAATTATCTGCCCTGGGACCTCTTGAACAAACAATATTTGTATTTGCATTGATACTTCCATCCAGTATCTCTGGTCGGCTTGATATTTTACATTGTGTAGTTAGTAGCTTTTTGAACACCAAAGCTATGAATTCCAAAAGTCTGTAATAACTTCAGCATGCAATACACAATTTAACTCTGTTGTATGAAGGGATTCATCTTTTGAATATTCAGCCTCCCCATGTCTTTAAAGAATGTTTTTTTCCTGTGCTTGAGGAGAAAGTAAGGGATCATGAGTGTTCACTTTCTTCATGACATACATGGTCTTACATTTTTCATATCATCTCTCTCTCTGAATGCTGAAGAGTGCTTTTAAGTTAGTTTTTCCCTTACAGTGGCTCTACCTTTAATTATTCTTTCTTCTACCTGATCCAGTTGTCTTATATATTTAGTGACAAGGGATGAGAACTAAAGTATTCAAATTGTGGCCTCAGCATATAGATTCTCAATGTTGTTTCAATATCTGTGCTAGTTTCTTAACAGTTTCTGTCATTCATTTATTCTCTCTGCCTCTTTTATTAAGCACTTAAATGACAAGCTGATGTTTTTTCATAGATTTTTTTTTTTGATAACTTTGGGATATCATTCATGAGTAGTGATGGTCAGGTTGGAAAAGATTATCATTATAAATGATTATATGCATAAAATTAATAATATCATATCTTGCATGCACTGCTTTTACATTTTTTGCATTGAATTTCATCTGCTAGGACTATTTTCATTTCTTCATACTCAGCTTGGATCCATACTCACATTCATAGCATTTTCCTCAAACAGTCTGCAGATAAAATTAGAATAGCTATTTAATAATACTTCTGTAGATTTAAAAAAAAAAAAAACAAAAAAAAAAAAAAACCCTTATATATTTTTCTGTAACAGGACCTTTGGCAGAGTTAGATCTTTGCAGGTGAAAACTTAGAATGAAGTGAAGCACAAACTTTCAGACTGTAGCAATATTTTTCAGCTGAGCTTTGGTCTGTAAATCTAATCTAAGACATTGTGGTTTGGATCTTAAAATCAGATTTAAGTATTTTGGGGACCTTCTTAATTCAATTTTCTTAATGGTTCTTCTTTTTTTCTTTTTTTACTTGAAACATTGACATGGAATTGAACTTTTACTTCAAGGCATTTTTCTAATATTTGCAAAAAAGTTCTCAATAACTGGGGAGTGAAGTGGACGTAAGAGAGACTAGAATATTCTAACGTAATGTTAGGTTACTAAAGAACCTGAATGATTAAAATTCTTCATTAGGGTTTCAGTTTCAGAATAGACTTCCATCACTTATTTTTTATTCAAGAAAAACCCAACTACTTACTCCAGCATGGATTTCTGCAGTGACACATTAAAAATATAAGGGCCTGCTGGACTTTGCTTTACAAGCTGCCTACTTGTATGTGCTAGCTAGTGCAGGCACAATCAATTCATATGGGAAAGCCATCCCTCACTTAAACAGGTTAGATTATTTAAATTTTACAATAAATAAATTTTGCAAATTAAAATACTGATGCTGCTCACTGAACAACGATGAAAACAGAATTCGCATAAACCAAAATGTGGAAAGCATATCCCCTTTCCCCTGTCAGAAAATATACAACTGAAAGTGAGTGCAGTCTTTAGAAAGGTAACCTGTGTGCCCAAAAAGCTGTACAACAAGCTTGTTTTTCTTTTCAGGGGTATCTCTGGTAAATGTATTCCGACATTTTTGATGAGTACAAACTGTATGAATTAATATTAAAATATGAATTGCTCCTGCACAGAATATGAATCAACATATTTACTGAATTTGCTAAAAGAAGATTTGCTTGGATGAAGGTATCTGATGAATTAAAAATGAAGCTTCTTCATTATAACTCAGTGCATGGCAACTGGCTTATTCACCCCCAAGGAAATTCAGTTTATTTTTTTCTATACCATTGTGGAATGAGAGAAATGTGTTTTCCAAACTGACAT
This sequence comes from Bolborhynchus lineola, assembly GCA_025448015.1. Lineage (NCBI taxonomy): Eukaryota > Metazoa > Chordata > Aves > Psittaciformes > Psittacidae > Bolborhynchus > Bolborhynchus lineola. Next base: position 6,986 of record JAOEHX010038326.1, on the reverse strand, counting down.
TTTATTAAAAGACTTATGCTTGAGATTGCCTAGGAAAAAAAATAAAAATAAACCAACCTGCACTTTCTGTTCTCTGAAGTATTCATGAGTCTTTGGCAAGGGAGCTAGCTTTCTCATTCACATGCTGTTGCAGCATGTTTGCTGTTTATTTGAAGTCTTGTAGTGTCTTGAGCATCACCTGGGAAATCAAGGCCCATGTCTGATGTGTTGAAGCTGGTACGTTTGATAAAAGCTGATGATTGGATGCGACTGATCTTGAGCATAGTCAAAGGTTGTTTCAAGATAAACATCTGATGCTAAAGAACTTAAAAGATAAAATTGGTGCTGTTCTTACTCTAACTTCAGGACAGATAATTCAGAGAAGACATTTAAAAGAAAAAAAAAAAAATTATGTCTCTCAAGATCTCCATTACAGGGATGCAACATTTTAAGAAGAAATGTGTATTTCTGAGGATGATAAGCATTGATACTCATTGCAAAATCTTAAATATGTCAAAAGATGTCAGATTCTGGACAATAAAACAATCATTCTTAAGCATCTTTAGTAAAAGAAATGCAGGTGACTGGAAAAAAAAAAAATAAAAACCAGAATAGATCCAAAGATAAATGCTTTCGGATTCAGTTCCTAAAAGAGAAATAAAAGCGTGAAGTTTGCATCCTCTTTGTCTAAGTGCTCTAACTTGTATCAGTGAAGAAAAAAAGTTGTTTCAATTCAAGAAACCATTTTATTGTTGTCAATAATTTATAAAAATAAGAATCACCAGCGGCTTTGATAGAGCTTTGCAGCTTAATTGTCTGAGATCTTACCAGTTATCACTGCTGGCTGCTCAAAACTGGTTTTGTATCTTAAATAATTTTGACCAAGTCCATGGAAATCAAGGTGGAGAGTTGGTTCCGGTGTGTGTGTAACTGTCTTCGCATGCTGAAAAGATCTGCATCATTGTCGATTTCATAAATCTCCAGCACCTGACCCTCTTCCAGGGTGTTTCTTGGATATTTCTTTGATGACAGTCACTTCTTTCCAAAATTCAGCTATGTCATTCAACATCCAGAATACTATAGTGAAAAAATTAAGATTTTTTTTTTGTTGTTCTTGCTGTGTTCTTTTCTTCGTTTCTTGTTGGTTTTTTTGGTTGCTTGTTTGTTGGTTTGTTTGTTGGTTTTGCTTTGGCTTTTTTTTTTTTTTCCCAGCTGTCAAGTATGTTTATCTTTTACAGGAAGTACAAATTGAAAGTTCAGCTAGCCTTTAAATCACCATGAGTTTTTTTGTTTGTGCCAGGAGCATATTTTCTTACCTGTCTATTTTAATATATGATGAAAATACCTTAACTAGAAATAAGTTCAGGCAACTCAAAGTCCTTTGGTAAAACAAAAAAACCCCAACATTGGGAATTCAATATTAAAAAAAAAAAAAAAAAAAAAAGAAAAAATCAGGTAGATAACCTTTTTTCAATGTGCGTATTTTGAATGAAAAGCCATTTTTTTTAGCTTATATTATTATGTCCCTAAAATCAAAACAGCGGAAAAAGAAAAGGAAACAAACTCACTTTATCAACTCTGAGTGAAAAAGAAAACTATTCAAGCATGCAAAGCTCAGCCTGTAAGTCCAACTTGAAGAGTAGAATTGCTTACTGAACTGCTGACATATTTTCAAACAGAAAATTGTCCTTTCTGTTTCTGTTAGAAAAAATATTATAGACTGAGGCTAAGCAGTTCCCTGAGCATTTGAGAAATGCATTATCAAATTAGAGAGGTAAATATTACCTATTGTTTGCTCATTTTTTTTTATCAGATAAAGTACTTTACACCTTGCAGGTCTAATTCACTAGGGACAAATAGTAGTCACAATTCAACAGGACTGTGAAGGAGCAGTCCGTACATATGCCTTATTTCTAAGGGACTGTAGCAGTAGAACAAGGGGTAATGGGTTCAAACTAAAACAGGGGAAATTGAGGTTAGATAAAAGGAAGTTCTTTACTGTGTGGATGGCAAGATCCAGGTACAGGTTGCCGAAAGAAGTGGTAAGTACTCCATTCCTGGCAATGTTCAAGGCCAGGTTGGACAGAGCCCAGAGTGACATGGTCTAGGGTGAGGCATCCCTGCCCATGGCATGGGAGTTGGAACTAGATGATCTTCAGGTCCTTTCCAACCCAAACTATTCTACTATTCTATGATTCTATGAAAATAAATTGTATTGCTCTTAATTTAGATTGATGAACTTAACCTGGTGAACAGTAGCAAAAATTTGATTACTAAATTGTTTGCCTATCTCAAGCTGTTGCTTTGGCACCCAGTCCTGACACACTAAAAGACTTAGAATCAGTCTAAGCAGCACAGTACTTTGTCAATTATCTAACATTTGTCCTTCAGGAAAATCCTCCTTAGAGAATTCTTTTCATAATGCATCTGTCTATTAAATCACTGATTTTTGCTGTTGTAGAAATCATTATCCTTCACTTTACCACAGGTTATGATGCATATGGTGCCCCACTCAAAAGCCTTCATGATATATGCTGCTACTTCTCATAATAGGTGTCTCCCTCTAATTACTTTCCTCATGCATTTTTTTCACCCATTTAAGTAACTCTACTCCACCGCATGGAACTTTAGTGAGAAAAACTTAACATTGTAAAATGTTTGAGGGCTTTATCTTAAAAATATTATTCTATTATAATGTTGCAATATTTCTATGGTTTTACAAATTGGTTTAAAATTCATTTTGGATATGACTGCCTATTGTCATGGAGACAAATTATAATTTGAGTTATTCTTTCAGGAATTGATAGGCCTAATGAAGAGTTAGTCATTTAAGTATATTGATAAATTCATTTGCAAAGGTATTCAAGTGCATGAAATTGAGCAGGAAAACACAAAGATTCATATATAAAGTTATTCTTTTTGCTGAACAGAGTAGGAAGGGAAGGTGAAAAAGTTAATAAACAATGTAGAATGTATTTTTTTTTTTTTTTTAATATCAGGCTCCACTCAGATAAGGGGACACCATTTCTTATTAAAACCTTAATAACTTTTTAGGTTGAATATGAAGTTATTTAAAACTGCTTCTAGGGAAAGACAGGCTTATAGGAATCATTAAAATATATCCTTGTAGCTCTGCAGTATACTGCATACCTTAAAAAGAAAGAAACTATTAAGTCACTCTAAAAATTGTTTAGGAAACAATTGTTCATACATCAAGTTGGTAATAAAAAAGTATGTGGCTTCTCTAAAAAGGAATGTTACTTCTCCTCAGATACAGCCGCATCTATTTTCCAGAAAAAAAAAAAAAAAAATCGCTATAGGTATTCCAAAATATCTCCAATATCTCCATTTGGGGGATGTTGCTGTTTTATTGTGTGGCCTTAATTTACCCTAAAGGGCCTACAGTGGAAATAGCAGTCCTTCCACACTGCTGTTCTCAGTATCTTTAGGCCTCAGAAAAGAATGTTTTCTAGAACAGAAAACAGGAGCTGGATGGGTTTGCACTGCCAGCCATCCCAGTGGAAACCAGGGAATGGCAAGGGAAACATACCTTCCTTTTGGGTGAACAGTTTGGAGGGAAAAAAAGGAGGTTTAAAGAGAGCTGAAATTGACTCCATGCATTTCATTGTATTTGCAAGCACCCTTCCTAGTGTAAGGGACTATAAGCTTTGAATAGGAATGAATGTATTCTTTCGGATTAGAAAGTAAATAAATTCAGGATATTAGATGGTCTTTAAGTTTATTTGACACCTTGTTTATAAAATGCTTTGAGAAATTACTTTCTATAAGATTATATTTTCCTGCAACTCAAAACTTAATCTTTGTATCTAGTATCTATTAATATTGAACATCTCAACCGCGATATCTAAAAGTCAAATTGAATACCTACAAACATATGCAAATACGGGGCCTAGTTACTTATTTATGGTTTTGTGACTGAAATAGATGGTTCTTTCTCTGTCAAGCATACTAAGAAGTATTTTACTGCACAGGAATTCTAATTGTGTCTTTCAGAACAAAGACAGCAGAACTGGACTTAGAAGTTGTAAATCTGAAGAATATCCTGTAGAGAGCTATTTTTAGTTACAGAAGTCCTTGGACT
>JAOEHX010038315.1:0-20120 GCA_025448015.1 Bolborhynchus lineola | reverse complement strand
CACAGCCTTAAAGCTCAGCTCAAGGTGCTACCAGAGAGCAGATGCTATTATGAAATAACCAGCAGCAGATATAAAAGCTTTGAATCATATAATGGTTTGGGTTGGAAGAGATCTTAAAGATCACCTAGTTTCAACCTTCTGCCATGGGCAGGGACACCTTCCACCAGAGCAGGTTGCTCCAAGACCCATCCAACCTGGCCTTGAATACTGCCAGGGATAGGGCAGCCACAGCTTCCGTGGGCACCGTGTGCCAGTGCCTCACCACCCCCAAACTGAAGAACTTCCTAATACCTAACCTAAATTTCCCCTCTGCCAGTTTAAACCCATTTCCCCTTGTCCAGTCCCTACATGACCTTGTAAAAAGTCCGTCTCCAGATTTCTTCTTGGCCCCTTTAGGTACATATACAGCCCTTTAGGCATTTCTCCAGCAATCTTTTAGAGCACAGCAGAACCAAATCTTTCCTCTAATGACCTGTTACCTTTTTTCTCCTCGCTATGCAATCAGAAATCTGAGAAAGAAAAATACACCAAGGCCTTCCATGCTGTGCTTCCCCTATCCTTTGCACTATGTATTTCAGATAGGAAATGAGAAAAAGTGACTCTCACAGGAACAGTTGTTGTGATAACAGAAGCAGGACCCCCAGAAGGCCTTGGTGTATTTTTGAGGCTTAACTATTTAAAAGTGCAAAGTAGGTTAGCCAGTAAGGTTTGAGTGGCTTTTCAAACAGCTTTTTGAACAGCTCTTTCTGCATGAGATGAGCTGTGTAAGTACAAATATACCTTCATGCTCACGTATGTCTAGTGTACCTATATGCCTCTACCTACAGTGGGTGCTGGGTTGAGCATCTCAGAGGCGCTCAGGCTCTTCCACAAACCCACATGTGCTTGGCCACGCCTGCCCCAGCTGCTCCTTTATGTGTGGAAACCAGAGGGAGCTGGTGACCCCAGAGGTTAATTCTGGCTGGGAGACAGCTTCCTCCAGGTATAACACTCCCACCACTGGGTTTGGCACCAGGCAGCCCCAGCATCCCATCGCACTGGGAGACTGGTGCTTCAGCAGCCAGCAAGTGGCTCTGCAGCATCCTCACCATTTCCAGCTCCCTGCAGAACCTTCACTGCCAGCAGCCACTGTCCAGAGAGTGAAAGGATTTGCCCAGGGATGCCCCTGATTTTAAAAAGTTGCCAATTAACCTTTTCTTTTTTATTTTTTGAGGGAAAATTGTAAGAAAAAAACCCCATAAAACGAGAGCAACTCAGAGTGAGCTGTGATAATGGCACCCTTTAATGATCTAGTTTCCAGTTTCTAGGAGACCTTTCAAGGGTGTTCACAAAATACATAGGTAATAACATTGCAATGAGCCTGAAACATGGATTACAGGGATCTTGGGGGCATGTTGAATGGCAGCTTCTGGGCAGAGCCCAAACACCCACCTGCATGGGGGTCCCAGGGACCAGCAGCATTTGCAGCTCTTGTGCTCCATGCAAGGATCAGGGAGCACCTGGCAAGCAATGGGCTGCTCGAAAGATTTCCTCCTGGTGGAATTTTTCACTCTATCAGTATCAGCTGATTGCACCCACCCCACAAAGCCACCAGGAACACTGAGACCTGCCAAAACAAAGCCTTGAGCACCTTGTGGAATGTTCCAGAATGCATGACTGTAGTTTGCATACTGCATGGCAAGTGCCACAGTGCCTCAGAATCCCAAAGCAAAGAGATAGTGCAGCAGAGGCAGACACAACTGTTGCAGTGGTGACGTCTGGCAGAGATTCCAGCCCTGGTGCGCAGCTTGAAGGGCAAGGTCAGTTCTGCTCTTAGTGGAGCATGGTGGTTTTCAGGAGAGAGAAAAAACAACCTCAGTATCTCTCTTCCGGCTATAGAAAGAGATTTTATTGCCCTTTCAGAAGGTTCCCTGAGGAAATGGAGAGTCTATGGAGCTCCTGCCACATGCAAATATTGCTATAGAATAGGAACTATGATTCTGCAGGTTTTTTGTCAATAATTAATTTCACTGTACAGTCCAGATTTCACAACACACCCAGAAAAACAGGGGCGACCATGGATAAAAGAGAAGCCAACCACTTTTTATAATCCACAAAGAAAGCTGCCACCATGACAATACAGAGCCCACCCTACCCAAGAGGAGCCAAGGCACAACTGCCCTCCCCTAACAACTTCCAACTCATAAGAGACCACGAAAGAGTATGTGTACAGCTTTATCTGCACAGTTACTGCAGTCTACATGTACCTAGGGTTAACTTGTTAATCAATTCACCATGTTAATGTAATACAATACATATTCCTTATGCTGTTCTCCATCAGTCTGGCATACCAGAACAAACAATTAGCACCTCCTTTGCTCTTTGACTATATTTCTTGTGTTAACATTAGGCAAAGAGTTGCACCAGACCAAATTGAAATGCTGCAGCACTATTCTTGACAAGGCCGTTCCTTGACAGCTGGTACAACCTCCTTGTGGCATCAGCTCACTTCCTGACCAGCGCAGATCAGAGCATCCCTGATCAGGATTTGCCTGCCCACCCGTAGTACCCCAGCTCATCCCAGCCCAACCAGACATTAGCTGGGAATCCCCAGGGTAGAGCACTGTTGGTCACACACCTTACCCTTTGGGGAAAGTGTTTCTACCTTCACAACACCGTATCTAAAAATCTGGCTGTCCGTAATGCTCAAGAAGATGCTAAGCCATGAACTGAACAGGCACTTGCACACAAACTTGTCTAACGCAGAATCCTGCACAGACACCTCAAGAACTGCCATTTCTGAGATACTGTGATGTTATCAGTTGTAAATGTTGCTTTTAAAATGGCACTGCCTTTGCACAGCATTTTCAAATGAAGTACTCCATCGCTGGCGATGTTCAAGGCCAGGTTGGACAGAGCCTTGGGCAGCATGGTTTAGTGAGAGCTGTCCCTGCCCATGGCAGTGGGGCTGGAACTACATGATCTTAAGGTCCTTTCCAACCCTAACTATTCTATGATTCTATGAAAAATAATGGGTTTTCCATCAGTGATGTTGCATGGCTCATGCCTGAAGCCATGGATTCATGGTCTATGAATCACAGCAAGGTGCAAGACCCACCCTTAGATAAGAGCTCAAAGCAAAGCTCAAGCAAAGATCTCCCATCATCTTGCACAGTCCTGTTTCACTGCCACTAGCTTCAGCCTGAGCTGAACTGGCTCTTCAATCCACAGTCACTAAGCCACACTGACTCCCATAATAAGGCCTACACGGAAACTTTAAAGTGTCCCATCTGTTAAAATGCTTTGAGCAGTTTAATCTATAAACATGCAGCACTGTACACTGAATTTATTTCCTTTTTCTGAATAGCCCTTGAATATGTTTCTAAACTGGCCATGCCTTGTTTTCATGTATAACTGCCGTAGGCAAAGGCAAGATAGCATCTCCCAGAGAGCAGAACACAGTTCACAGTGTGAACAACAGGGACATGTCTGTGGTAAACATACATAGCAACTTCATCTTCATCAGATTTAAATAAACATTAGCAGATGACAGTGGGTTTTCGAAACATCCCAGGCAATGAGGGCAAGCAGAACTAGCATGCCCTCAGGAGAAGGTCCTCCCAACAACAGCGCTCCAGCTGAGAAGGCATTAGCAGGCACCAAGGACAGCAGGCAACAGCTCAAAGGCTGTTTCCTAACCCAGGGGCACAAAGAACTCCAACAAGTACATCTGCACACATCCATTCTCAAATCTCCCAAATTAAATTACCCTCTTTTTTTTTTTCTTTTCAAATACTCTATTTGCTCTTTCTGACAGTTTATTATTGGGTCCCAGGCCCATTCTGGAACCCCACCTCTCCTTCCTTGTTTTGCTTTCCTCTGCACATGAAGGTGACTCCAGCCTGGAGCTCCACAGAAGGCAGCTGCCCTTGGCCCATGGAGCAGTTTTTGCCACACCACCCAGGGGATCATTCCCAAACTGCCACCCAACCAGCTGAGCCACCACACACTTATTAACATGGATGGTAGAAGCTGTGACACAATCCAAACCACCGGAGAGTCTTCCAGTTTTAATGACCATCACTAACTCTCAGCTTCCAGTCATCCCTAAGAAGCAGAAAATGAGGTTGAAAAGGTGAAAGGATGCAGCTATGCAAATGCAAAGTCACTCTGCAGCCTCTCCGTCACACGGGTAGCCCCTGCTGCCTGCATTTTGCATATAGAACCAAGACCAAAACTTCTGCCCCCAAACCCCATCTCCAGCTGACAAATCAGCTCAGGGAAGTTGAAGCGCTTGATTTCCTCAGTCAGAGGAGGTGTCTACAAAGAGATGGCATAACCGCATTGCAAGGGTACTTAAGATGGGAACTCACCTAATTATGAAGCATAAAAGGGACAAGAAGCAAACAGGAGTAATGCAAACAGGCTTCAGCCCTGACAAGCACACAGGTCACTGCTGTACGCCAGATTGTCCTGGTGACTGCAGAGACACCAGGAGTCCCAAGGACAAGACCTTGGTGTCCTTGGTGCACAGAGAGCCCGACTCATTTCCCAAGCCTGACCCAACTAATTATTTTTTAGTTAGTTTAACCCACACCATAATCTTCCCTTCTCAAATCCATCTCTGCTGGCAAAAAGAAAACATGCCTATAAATAAAATCACAAATAATGAATTACTCCTGATCCATAAATTTCATGCTCCAAGAAACACTGCCATTGTGCCAGCCAGGGAGTGGTGGCTTACAGTCACTGAGGAAGCATCCTGGCTGTGGCTGTACTTGGCAAGGTATCACAGGTGTGTAGTACAACGTACTAACAACAATCTGCTTTTTTAGAAAGCATTTATCCTCCCCTCTGGAAAACTAAACATGATGATATTTATTGAACACTCAGGAAAAGATGGAGCAAGTTCCTTGGGGGCTCCTCACAATGCTCAGTCTGTGGTACAGATCTCCTGAGGCAACAGAACATCTCCCTGCCTTAGCCACCTTGATTACCCCAGCCAGAGCCACCCTCAGCATCCCATGAGTGCTGGAGCTGTGAAGGGACATCGGAGGCTGCCAAAGCCATGGCTGGCCACAGCAACAGCACAGCTCCTTGTGCCTCAGATGGCACCCATGTGGCACTCCCTGGGCAGAAGGGGCTCTGCCAAGAGGAATCCCAGTCCTCCCCCAGGGCTTGCCAAGGTTGTACAATCACGGAGATCAGCAGAACTGGGGCTGAAGACCAGAGCTCCTCTCTCTGCACACCCTGCATGTTCAGATTCATAGAATGGTTTGGGTTGGAAGAGACCCTCAAAGGTCACCCTGTCCGAATGCCTTGATTAATGTTTCTTTTGTTTTTGTCGGATACGGATCTTACTGCCTGCACTGCATTTATGAATCAGAGAAGTAGCCCCTGCCCACAAAGCTTTTGTAGAACAATACCTGCTCTGAGACTTTTCTTTTCACAGACAGGGAACAGGACCAAGGGGAGGCTTGCAGAGGCCCCATGGTCACCTAACACACACAGACCTGTGTCCAGTGATGGAGCACAGCCAGAGCACCTCATGTGAGCCAGCCATTTGGTCCCCGAGGTAGGGACTAGAGGAGCTCACCTTCAGCTGTGCTCTGGAAGAGAGTGCCTGATTGAACAGGGTTCCTCACTGGCTTGCTGAAGGATGTCAGGATTAATTTCCAGACTCTGATATTTAAAATACATAATATTTTCCCCACTTTATTTGGCAGTGGAAATACTGCTACAAAAACCGGAGCCTCAAGTTCTGCATTTTTATTTCTCTACTGGATGAAGCTTGAGTTGAAAACAGGCAGATGACAACCAAGTAATCTAGCATGGAAAAATGAGAAGACCACAAAATACCACTAAGATTGGAGGCACTCAACTGGGAAGGCACACCATTGGAGCAAGACCTGTCAGCACAGGCAGCAAAGCCAAGAGGCAGCATCACTGCCTTTCAGAGGACCACTGCTGTTGTCTCTTTCATCCCCATTGTCAGGTAAACCAGCACCCTCCTGCTCTTCTTCCTTTCAGCAAAGCACAGCAGCTCTGGGGATGGATGGGGAAGAGAGGAAGAAACAGAAACATCCACCTCAGGGAGTGGCTCCTGCCTCCCATCCGTTGTCCTGCTGCACTCTTACTGTGGCAGGATGCTGGGACTCGCCACAGTGGCTCAACCATCCATGCCAGCTCCTATGCCATGCCCCACTGCTGACATAGCTCAGGCAGCAGCTGACAGCCTGCTGGGGGTGTTTGGGCTGGTCTCAGTAGGAACTTCAGCTGGTCCCATAACTTACTGGCACAGCTGGGCTTATTTTTAGACATGTTTATACCAAGACTGAATCTTTGCAGAGACACAGCTGCAGGGGCATAAAAATGCTTTTCCTTATTATGTCTGGAAGCAGGCAGAAGCTCTATCTCCAAAATTTCTCTTTGTCTCTGCTGGCAAACCACTTGTTTTCTAGAGGAGACTTCACAACTTACGCAATATCACCTACCCACGCCCTCAAAGCAGATCATGCTTTGAGTCATTTCATAAGGAGTAAACACAGAGGTTATAATGAAGGCTTCACATATCTATGGTCTTCTTGGCACTCTTAGGCCTGATCTCAACAAGAAAGCAACGCAGAGGCAAATTCCTCAGCATTCTGCAGCAACTGGCCAACATCCATCCATGAGGCTGGACAGGATGAGCTGCACTGGTACCAATGTCGGCAGCACACTCAGCAAACCCAGGGCATCCCAGCCTGGCATGGACAGGGAATCAATGCCTTGATGGTGGTACACCCTTTTAGAAACACATGGCACAGACAAGCCAGATCTGTCATTTTGGGAGTTGAAAGCATCTCTTGGGACAGAGAGAAGGCAGAACCCTGCAGCAGCATCTCTTAGCTTCTCCCAAGGGACTCTCGTGCATAGGCCGTACCCCTGAAACCACAGACAGACACTGAAGTTTGCAGACATGCCAGCCCTGCATGGCCGCAATGCCCTGAGAATGCTGAGGTGCTTGTGCAATCACTTAGGAGCCTGGCACCCTCCGCTTCACCTCTGCCTTGCTCCTTTGAGGAGGCAAAGAATGAAAGTAGCCAGAAATCCTTTTCTTTTAAGCCTGCCTGCAAACCAAAACACAGATGCCACATCTAATTTCAGGCCTCCTAGCCTTGACAGCATTCTTTTAATTATCTTTTTAAGCAAGCAGCAAGATAGTCATCTTGGGACAAAGCTGCCAAAGCAGCCAAGCACCCACCTTAACCCAAACTCTTGGGAAGCCAGAGGGTGTGGGGAAGGCAGAGTCCCATATTCTCCACCAGCCAGAAGCAAACATCGCCACGATTCCAGGGGATCCCACAGGACACACGGAACACCCCCATCAGCTGAGAAGCAGCACACAGAGGGACTGGCCCACTGCCCTGCTAACCTCAGGCTGCCACTGCACCCCTGCCAGGATATGGACAACTATTCCAATTCAGGCCATAATTCAACTATTTAAGCACCAATGTGGCAAAACAGAGGGTGAGCTGAACAAAGGGAGAAACTGCTGCCCCCAGGCCCCTCTTAGCTGCTACCCTCAGCTCAGCCTCCATCCTACCCTCAACACAGCTACAAGGGCAGGATGCTCCATGGGCAGGTGCCCCAGCACTTCTCCACTTGGCTCCCCCTCCAAAGTCATCCTCTGAAACAGCCAACAAGGATCTCTTATTTGGCACAGGCTCTGCTGTAAACAAGAAAGGGAAAAATTCCCTGTGCTGCTATTATTTCTTTTTTCTATTCATTTAAAGATGTTCCTGGGTACTTGGGAGCAGACTGGGAAGTAACACATCTAAAACTTTTCAAGTGGATGATCGTATTAGCAGGGAAGGACTTTTCAACCACAGGGGGCACATAAAAACTAGGCAAATAACTGAAAGCCAGACAACTAAATCCATGTGAAAAGGCTAATCTAACTGGGACAACCTCAGATGATCTGAACCGTGTGAGCATGCACAGGTACAAAGCCAAGGAGGGGACATGGACCTTGCAGGATCCACAGCTCCAGGCTTTGGACCTGAGCAGGACATGTCCCACCTAGACCTGCCTAGCTGCATGGAGGTGGTGCTTCCAGACAGGAGAAGGGAAGGGAACCTGGAGGGTTAGTTGTCAACTTTGTGTCTGAATGGTGAGAAGAAGTGATGCTGATATCATGCCAAGCCCCGTGATGCCCATGCACAGAGATTCACAGAGCCCCCTCCAGCTAGGTGAACCCACACCAGCATTCCTACCCACAGAAGGTATGGTGCCAAGCACCCATTTCTCCACATCTCCTACGCAGAAGGTGTCTGCAGATAGATTGCTGCAGGCACCGGGGCAAGGGACAGAGATGTTATTTACATAAGAAGAGGACAGGCATACAAAACCCATATACTGTGTCCACAGTAGAGGGGACACATGCCCACAAACGCGCACACACATAATCCAAGAAAGAACGTAGATCACCCAAATAATATTCACACACAGTATCTCATTTTCCAGTTAAGGCACCCAATTGCTATCCAGACAAAAGCAATTAACCTGATTTGCACTGAAGTTACTTTACCCCCCTTCTCTCTTTTATAAGGGGGAAGAGGAGCTGCCGAGAGAGCCCATCCAACCCTCCCCAATGGCACATCAGAAAACGTGTGAATGCTGCTGCTGCTGCCCACTCCAGATAGGGAGGGGGAGGAGACAGGAGCCTTTGCTAGGAAATTACTGATACAAGAATTTGTGCCTGGGCTCTGTTCTCACCACACAGGCCAAGGTCAAAGCATTTACTCTGCCATTTCTAACCAGCAAAGAAGCTGCTGCAGCTAAAACCTGTAACGCCAGGCAAACTGCTGAGGGCTTTGCTGAGAAAACATCAGAAAAATAGGTATCACCTTCTTATGGTAAGAGGCAGCCCTCTAATGCCCTACCCCACCAGTAGAAACATAGAAGGAAAGCAGCTAAGTCCAGTAGGTTTTCATCTTGTCCCAGGGACTGAGTATGTCCCATGGAGGCTCTAAAGTGTATTTTGGGAAATCTGCAACCTTCCTTCTGCATTTATGGGTATTGCCAGAGCATAAGATGGGCAGGGCTACAGCTTAACTTAACTGGAGCTTCACACGAGGTGCTGACACCCCGGATAAGGCGGTCAGCATCCCGGGACACCACCCCAATGTCAACTTGGCTGAAGACTTTAAAAAAGATTATTTAGATTAAATTAAAAATTATTATTTAAAAAGATCATTACAGCTCTGGCCATGCCCAGCGCACAGGCAGTGGCCAGGACAATGCAGGGTGCACTGGAGCAGTTCTCCACGCTCTGATTGGTATGACCAGCACTCTGCCAGCCCAGGAACACGGAGAGTGTGTCCCAAAGTCCATCTCTCTGCGCTGCAGACCCATCACTACAGTCACACACAGTCACACATGCCAGGTTGCTTTGCCTGGCTGCTGTGCAGGATGGCTCCTCTTAGCACTCCCTTGCTCTTGCAGCAAAGGATACCCTGCACAGAAACTACTGGTTTCCCAACACTTGTGTTGCTGCACTGACTGTCTAAGCCTTGTTTAAGCCATATTTCTTGCTCTTTGGGAGAAGCAGCCACCCTGCCTGCAATCTTGAGATGCTCAGCATGGTCCATGGCATCACAGAACCCATGCCCTGGGTAGCACAGTGGAGGCACCAACCAGCCCCTTTAGCCTAAACAGCGGATTATCCATGGCTCTTCACTGGGACTGTTAGGCTTTTACTTATTACGGCATGCTCCATTTGCTGCATTTTGTTGCACAGGAGAGTCACTAGGAGACGTGCAGAGCTTAAGGTGTGATCCACCCATACAGGCACTGGAGATGCCAGGAGCTGGGTCCATCCAATTCATCCCTCAGTAGGATGGATGCCCACTGCTTCAGGAAAGGGCAGCAGCTATAATACCTGTAGAGGTTAGCTATATTTTTAAGATGACTTATAATACTGCAAAATCACTTAAGTTGTCATCTGTGTCCCAACAAATCATCTTACCACTTCTGAGGACATGTCAGCATTTGACTTTGTTTGCTCCTATTATTTCAAGAGGCCTCCCCAGATGGGGGGCTGAGGAGTTTCAAACCTCAGAGGTGCATGGGGTGGCCTTGCCCTTTCCTGGCTTCTGGTCAGATTGCATTCAACAGGAAAAAAGCAGTGACAAGAGAGCAGACAGAGACAAGCCTGTCCCTCTGCCCATCCCATCTGCCCCTGCGGGTACCATCCCTCTCCCCTGCAGACACCCAGGCAGTCAGAGGCTCCTGTCTGGATCTCCTGAGGTGAGATGCTGCACTCCTGTAACCCCACTCCTGAGTACTCTCCTGGGGCCTGAGTGCTGGACAGGGCCACACATCCCTGGGGACAGCATCTGGGCCTGCTAAGGTAAATGGGACTATTGCCAAGGTGTAAATTCCCGTGCACAAGTACACTTGTGCAGGACTCCCTCGCAAAGCCGAGAAGAAACCCAAGCCTGGCCCCCTGGAGCCCACCTCCAACAACTGCCATAGACCACTGCAGGTCATACGCTCTGAAGAGCTGCTGCCAAAGCGACCAGCTCTTGACAAACCCCATCTCACCCACCTACAGAAAAGGAGTAATACATATTTTTCATGGTTGCCTGGAGGCTAAACAAATTGCTGCTGGGCTGTAAGTGCTGCAGAATAAAAGTGCCATAAAAGCACAAAGTACGGTTGCCAATGATGTTCTCAGTACTGTTAGAGGATACACTGAACCCCATGTAAAAATACTAATGAGAAAAAACAGGGCCACATTCGTTATTTTTGAGGCAGAATAAAACCACAAACACCCACTGCAGAGGAAGGCATCTTGCCACCTGGGTGCTACTCCTGTGCTCTGCCCTGTGCCCACTGCTGGGAGAGGTGCTAAGCTGTGGATGAGCAACATAAGCATATCAGCAGAGACAACAGGCAGCAGTGGATGCAGCGAAGAGCTATATGGATAAGAACCTCTGTCACCAATCTTTGCCATGACGACTAGGTCAGTCCCTTCTTATTTTAATGAGATTATTGCACCACTGTTATTGGTGAAAAAAAATAAAGGCAGCTCTGGTCCACATGTCATGCAGTCACTATCAATACCAGGGCCACCAGCCTGTCTCAAGTGAAAATCCCAAAGTGACCAAACTACTTTTTTCCACTGCAGGAACACAAACAAAGCCTGGCTTCCCCACCTCATCCAGCCTCAAATGCCAGGTCACCAAGTCCAGGCTGGACAAGGTCACTCCAACCCAAAAGCCAGGAATGCTCATCCACACAGAGGCAGCCAAGTCTCGCTGTTTAGCACAACCAAACCTACAGATAATTGGCAATTGTACTCCACAGACCAATAAAGCAGTCCAGAGGTCCCCAGGGACCCACAAACTGCCTGGAGGCTGCTTCCCCAAAGCTCTGGTGTGATGCCTGCTGTGCTAAGCCAAGGCAGCGAGGCTGGTAGAGCACAGCCCCCTCAGCAGCTGAGCTGAGGTTTCTCTCACCTCCTTTTCCCACAGTAACTCAATGCATGGGGGCCCTTCTGCCCTGCCCACAGGGGTCTGCGCCCACTCCCCTGTCCAGAAGCACCCTGCAGCACTCCTGCATTCATGCACAGGACTTGCAGTGGCCAGAAAGTATATTCCAGGTACTCCCTGCGGGTGCCCATGCCAGCCTGCACGGGAGGAGGTACAGCTGAAGCAGAAACACACAAAAGACCACCAGCCATCTCCTGTCATCACATGACAGGATGACATGCCCGCATTGGCCAGATATTAAGAGTTAACATGCCTGTATATGCCTCTTAATTCTTTACAGGGTGTAAATGCTTCACTGAAATGGGAGATTGGACATTTGCCTCATGTGCAACTTGTCTCCTGGCTCTCCTGAGGGAAGGAAAGAGCTGGAAAGGATCTGGTACCCACATAGAAAACTTTGCTATTGCTGCATTCCTATGAATATGGTATAGAAATGGGTTTGCCCAAGGTAGAAGATCAAAATACCCATGTCCTACCAAAGCATAGTAATAAAGGAAGCCACCCATGCCCTGCATGTCACATCACCACATTGCCAAGGCATCAGAGCAGCATTTTCCCAGCAGGCACAGGTCAGATGGCATGTCCAAGATGACTTTATGGCATTTGCTTTGTGTTGGTTTCTTGAGCAGATGCTCCTTTTGCAGAAAACATTCTTCAAAACCAAGAAAATTCACTTAAATTGCAAAAATGCAGAAGTAAACTGAGCAAGAGGAAGAAAAGATCATATCTCATACACCCCTCAAGCAGCTAGGTTCATCCAGCGCTTCTTGCTTCACACTACCATCAGGCTTACAATGCCATACTGTTTTATTATCCACTTGCAAACATGTTCAAGACTACTAACAACCCAGAAATGCAGAGGAATGCTGAATAAAGCAAAACATGCAAAGCTGATACCCCTCAAGGCACACAGATCATTTTGCAATATACCAAACACCAAAAGCCTCCTCTACAACCTATGGTGTATGTGGAGGTGTAAGGCTTATTGGGTTATTACGTCAAGATCCCTGTGAATTGTAACAGAGGGAAAGGAGGGTTCTGACAAGGGACAGAGACTGCTCAGAACCTCTATAAACAATAACAGCAGGACAGCGTGCTCAGGGATGATGCTCATGAGTTCCCGCATACCAGTCCAGTGCAGCTGCAGAGGATGCTCATTTCCTTAACTGCAGAGCAGCTCAGAGAAAAAAACAAGGTTTACTAGAAGTAGTAGAAAGCCTCCCACAGAATAGTTGTCTTTCAGTAAATGCCCGTTTGATAAAATTAAAACGTTCCATGGGATGATAAAACAATACGAACTTTTCCCTTTTGTATTTAACAATTTTAGTCTACAATCATAAGAGGAAAGTATCTGTTTCAAACTTAAGCAGCCTGTGGAGCAGGTCCATGGACAGCCAGTAGGTGACAATGCCAAGCAAAGATGGAAAGCCAGCTAGAATAACAACTGGCAATATAGACACGGCAAATAGGACAGCCGTCTTATAAACAGTGACATAAAAGATACGAATGAAGCTCAGTGCTGAGACAAAAAAAAAAAAAAAAGTAAACACCATGATCTCCAGACGTCCCTTCCACCCTCAGCAAATCTGCGATATAAATGACAGAAAAATACAAAGAGCTACTGTCCTCTGTTACAAATTATTTTTAACTCTGTGAAACTGCTTTCATCATACCAAAAAAAGATGTTCCCATGTGAGTGAAAAAAAAAAGGCCCAACAAAACACCCAACCTTCCAATGTTTTACCAAACTCTGCAATTCCTTCCTGCAATAAATGGCAATGCTTACAACTCTCCTACCAGTTCAGGAGCACGAGGCTCTTTTCCCCACCACATATAGATGCTGACTTCCGATTAGCTCCAGTTTTCACTGTGCTTTTTCCACCCGTTTGATATTCGCTTTTGAAGCACTGCAGGCTTTTATCTTTCCTTTGTCCAAGGAATGCAATTCAGAGGCACCACTCTGGCACGGACACAGAGCGAGCCGTTGTCTCCCGCCGAGCACAGCGTGGCCTTGGAGGGTCCCCACAGCGGAGGCAAGGGGAGTTGCGCATGGCTCCGTGGGGCAGCCAGCGATGGAAGGCATCCGGCATTCACTGCCTTGCTACACTGTTTCTGCCTTAACTCTAGCCTGGATGGTCCCACACTTCCCTGGGTCTGAAGCCAGGGATGGGAAGCAGAGACTTCCAGGAATTGCCTGCTCCATGCCGCATGGACACACCGGCGGCGGCAGCAGCAGCAGCATGCTCCTGATGCAAGCACCCACAAACCTACCAGCGGCTCCCAGGCTCCTCAGTGTGGTACAGCCCCTCATGTATACCTCATGCCAACACGTTCCACACCACCATGCCCACAGCATGGGGACAGATGGTCACCAAGCATGGCCATGCTGCCAGGTGCCCACTAGAAACAGCATCATCCTCCTGCTCCACGCGCAGCAGCCACCCCACAGATGAGCTGTCCTCAGGGAGGGTGTCATTCTGCCCTGGGGGGCTGGTGCCCATCACAGCAGTGGTGATCCTGGTCCAGAGGCTGGTGCCCATCCCTGTGGCAGGGATCCCGCACGAGGGGCTGGAGCCTATGACCCCAGCCTTGCAAGAATGGAATGCATGTGGAAAGGCACAACTGCACACCAGGTTCAATTTTCTTCCAGGCATAGCGATGTACAAATCCAGAGGATCCTACATGGGCTACAATATGTGCTTTCTCTCTCAGTCACAATCAGTACTTTGAAATATATTGCCCTTCAGCCCTCAAAAAACCAGCACAAAATCACGGCCAATTTTTACCCAGCTCTCTTCGGCTGGAATGAAGTTCACGTAACAGGAACATCAAGAAGTAACACGAAGCACAGCTATCAGCTGTATAACAGATACCAGTGAATGCTACAAACAGCAGGAAAAAACACAGAAGCTGTACGCATAGGAGAATAGATGTCATGAGCAAATCTTTCACAGCTTCCTGCCCTGAAATCCTCAGTAATTCAGGCCGGAGCACACAGAATGCCAGTAAAATTCACCAATGCTTTTAAAGCTTTTTATGCATTATTTCTCCGAGGAAATTTTCTGAATTCTTAGCTAGTATTTTCTATGCCACGTGTCATGTAGAACTTACCCTATTGTTGCAACCAGCACTTAAAAGAAACAGGAAGGGGAGGAAGTAATCACCACCGCTATCAAGCATGAGACTTCAGAACCAGCTACCATATGGTGCAAGAGTTCAAAAATTCAAGACATGGCCAGAAGAGGATGGGAAAGTACAAAAGAGGATGGAGCAAATTCTGTCCTTGAACAGTTTTATAATGAATTGGTGAAAAGGCAAAGAGATGTTTTGTGTTGCAAGAGTGGCATGGCCAGTTCCACACACAACCCCACAGAGCGTGTATGCCCTCCATAGCCTATCCTTAACAAGGCAATGCATCTCCCCTTTCTAATGGAAAAGGGAGAGCTGGAGAACCAGCAAGAGAGGGAGGGAAAGATTGAAGAGGGAGGGGAAAAGGAAGAGACCATTTTATGATACTTAGTATAAGCTGTAGGCATACGAAGAAACCCCAGAACCAAAAATCAGTTACATGGAAGGAGCAAGTTGGAAAATAAATAACACTAGAAATTGTTATTTTTCCTTCATCCACTGCCATGGACATAAATCCCCATTTAATGGCAAAGGAAAGGGTGGTGCCAGCCCCTTGGACAGAGCTTTCACCTCTAGCATGACACTCGGCATGCACAGACCTGAGCAAGGACTGCATGGGCTCAGCCAGTGTGGTAACAGACAGACTGTGATCCTGCCAGTCTGGAGGGTTTTCCGGAAGGTTCTCGGCATCTTCAGGGGAAAACAGTCAGTCCCTCTGCAAGCACTCCACCAGCAGAACACAGGCTCCTGGAGCAGACTCGTGTGTCCAACACCAAGCCAAACAGCCCACCATTAGGAAGGGCCCCTTCTGCCCTCACACCACTGAAAGGACAGTCTCATTTATCCGTTTAAATGAAAACTGACTCACAGCAAAGGCCGGTATAAATCAGCACTCTCTAAACGCAATTTAAACAAGTCAATTAGGTAAGTGTGGTAGAAAATAAACAAGCTTTGGCTTGCATGTCTCAGCTCTTCAGGGAGCAGCTCTAGACAGCAAGAGAAGGAGCTGCAGCAGCTGTGCTCCCAGGGCAGTGTGGAGAAGTGCCTGTCGTGCCACGCTCCATCGTACACATGGGGTTCACTGCACCTGCCCCTGTCCTCCAGGAATACGACTTGAGCAGAGCTTCAACAATCTGCCTACTCCAGTTGCCTGGTCTCAGTGTATCACTTGCTTCACAATGTTAACTCAAGCTGTGACTGATAAGCATCTTGACACAGCCTGTGAATGTGCCAAGTCACACTTAAAGGAGTCTTGAGTTCTCTAAACCAGACACAGCACTGTGCAAGACTCGCATTTGATTGTGTTTAAAACCTTACCGCACCTGTTGTTACGGACAAGAAGTGAAAGGAGACGAGGAAGAATTTCATTCTGTACTTTCTCTTCTCCTTTTATCAGGAACCATCAGAAAGCTCTAGCACATCAGTGACTTTCCCAGCCTCCCAAGACTTGCCATCCGTGGATCCGTACCAGCACCTGCAGACCACAAGTACCTATTACGAAGCTGGCCAAAGGGGTCGGCTTCAGAAACTGCATTCTTCCTGGCATGGCTTGTTTTCCAAAGAAATATTTACTTAACATCACCATTCGCTTGAACAGAAAGGTTATACAGACAAATGGCTGGTGAGAGGGTGACCCCCTTCCCAGAGGCTCCACGTCCTGCCTGCAAAGAGCTGAGTGTCCCCAGACCCTTCCAAGGGCTAAGGCCAGCCTGGAGAACAGCCTCCCTTCTTGTCCCATCTGTTAGTGCAGTAACCCACCCTTGATCCTGTTATTGGAATCTTATCTCCCCCTTCAATAGGCAGAAATTATTACAGGTGTTATCTGCAGAGGTATCACAATTACATAGTTGGCTACAAAAGGATTATGCAGTCATTATGCCAGGTGATGCATAAACACCCAGCACTCGCCCAGGTGGATTACATCTGAATTGAAGAGAGGAATCTGCAGGTAGCTGTGACCACCAGACACAGGGATACCAGACAGCTAACAGTAGTAACCACAAATGCCACTTAAATCCCATCTGAAACCACATGGACAGCTAGATTTTCCTCAGACAATTACCTTCTAAATTCCCACATCACCTCTTTTTCCATTGCTTCAGCAATAGCTCTCTCTTTGATTACATTTTAGGTGAAACCAAACAAGCCCACACGACTTACCTGACACTGTGTTTTGGTTTGAGAAGTCCTTTTGACACCATTACCTTGGATTTATTCCATCAATGCTGCATCTCACTCTTGAAACAGGTTATTTAGCTACTTCCAAGACCACTGGTAGTAATTATGCAGTAACCCGAGCACAAAGATAAACAGCTATGAGTCCACAGCATAACAAAAGCTTGAATTAATTTGCTAATTATACATAAGCATTACCGGCCCAATCAGGTACACCATATCAGAAGTTTTAAATTAAATCAAATTGGGTTAATGCATACTTTGTCTCCTGTGTAAGCCTCATGTAAAATGTTTCAGTGGCTCTAAACCCTGACAAATCCTCCCCATCAAAGGGGCAAGGAGCAGTCATTGATCTGTGTGGTCCAAGATGCCATCCTACATTGCACCCCACTGCATCCTGTGCCTGGAGACCACCAACCACCCCATGGACAGGCCAGCAGTGCTCCCACTCAGGGCACCTCAGTTCAGTCCTGGATCTGAAGCAGTCCCTGATACTGGACAGGATCTGTTTCGTGAGCTGTGGACATCCCACGCTGAGGTGGAAACCAGCACCCTATTTTCTGTGTACGACCCATGAAGCAGCTCAACCTCCCTCTCCCATGGCTTCAGAGGTAAATGCTTCTACTTGGAACCCTAGAATTGAAATTGATGGTGGTTTATACAATTCCCCCCAGATATTAAGAAACTTTCATGCTTTAGTGTCATATATGTGAGTGGGTGTTTGTCTCTAAAACAGCCTACCTATACCTAACCTAGACTGCAGCAGGGCAGAGCTGGGGTTTCAAAGAGAGGCTTACCTTGGAGGAAAGAGATGTGATCCCACTAGCACAAACCAGGAACATTTAAAAAGGGAAAGAACTTGGAGCAACTCACCTTAAAATGCTCCTTATTCTTCAAAAGAGACTGGGCTGTGCCTGCAGCTGCTGCTGCCAGCACTGCCATGGTGCAGCAATCTGCAGTGAGATCTCCTTAGGCTGGTGAAATTGCAGGGAGCTGCAGAAATGCCCCCACCACTCCCAAAGGAAACACTGATACCGCATTTTCCCAGGCTGAGAGGGTAAAGCTTTCTATGCAGTGCCACACAGGGCAGATCTGGAATCCAGCACTAGGAGCTAGTGGGGGAGTACAGGTCCAAATCAGAGCAGACTTCAGTGAGGGAACTTTGCTATAAGTGGTTTAGCTCCTGTGACCCTCTTTCCTCAGGAGCACTGCTGCCTGGGAAGCTGGTACAGGACCTGCTGCCATCAGCCTCAGCTGCAGCAGATACTGCTCACTGCACCGGCTCTGTGAGGGGTGTCTATGTCTTACCCATGCGAAAATTAAAAGCCACAGCAATTGACAGGCAGCACAGTGCAAAGTTAATGGAGTTTTTGCAAGGATGAAATAAAAACCTGGCAGCAATGACATGTATATCTCCAACACCACAAAGAAGTGTTCTGCTTTCCTTTTGGCATTTTGAAACTGTGTGCGAACACAGGGTATAAGCACTCCCAAGTCTCTCATGCCCTTGCACCAGCTGTTACTGTTGCAGTTCAGAGGACAAGATATTGGTATTTTGACAGTTTGCTGTGCTAACTCTGACTTCACAACTCCTGCAGAAGCTTGCCAGCGGAAGCACAAACCCTCCAGAGCCACTGTGCCAGGGAAACGAGGACAGAGACACAGCATGCTGAATGGAGCCATGAGGAAGATACAGCATTTCCCATGGAAATGAGGGAGACATCATTAATCTCTAAGATAAGACTGGGGCAAAATTCACCTGCTGTCCAGGCCCAGCTCAGGTGCCTCCCTGCCTGACCATTACACCAGCCCAAACCTGTATTTGTTACCCTTTGTGCAAGATTTGACTGCACAGTCTTCACAGGCAAACAAACCATGGCCAAGGCTGAGCCTCCTGCTACCAAAAACCTGCATCATTCACTGCCAGCATTGGGGCAGCCAAGCTTTTCCAACTTTATTCATTCCTGCTCACTCTGCACTGATTTCAGCAGAGGTTTATCCAGACCCCAGCAAAAGACACACATAGCTCCTGCCCTAGCACTCACAGCCAGACTCACTTTTACATGTACTTACTTTTACCCTTTTTATTTTTGTCAAGCCCTCAACTTCTTCATAAAATCCCCAAGTAAATTACTGAGTGGATGATAATTACCACACTCCCCAAATAAAGCTGTGAGCTTTTTAAAGCAGAACAAGCACAGAAGCATGAGCAGCTGCCCTGTGCTTAAAGGGCAAGTCTAATTGTTCATTTTAATCTTTGCTCCCATCAGAGCTCTTCAGGGTGAGCACTTGGACAAGACACTCCACCGATGCAAAACCCAGCTGAGCCCACACCAACCACCCAGGGCCAGGGTCACCCCTCCGTTCTCACTTTCATCACCTGTGCCTGCTCCCCAGTGCAGTAATGCAGTTTGACATGATGAGAGGTGCTGAGGCAGTATGCCCACCGGTTTATGATGTTTACCTATTTCACAGGGACAGGTAGTCTCCTTCTTCAGGGTTAATCCATCAGAATAAAAAAAAAAAAAAAAATGCTTTTCACTGAATCCTTCTCAAACCAACCCTTCATCCTCTGCTGTATCTCTAAATACTTTTCTATCTCTACGTTTAAAGGCACTTCCTATCTGTATTTAGACCAGAGCAGGCAGTATTTCTCTGACTATACACCAAGCAGTTTCAGCTCGGCTCATTCCCCACGGGTCTGGCTCACAGCCGAGCGAGGCACACGGGGAATTTTAACTCGATCTCAACCACCGGTCCGTGTTTCAAGCGCAGCGCCCTGATTCTTGCACACTTACCACAGCCGAGGGAAGTGGGATAACAGAGGTGCAATGAAACGGGGCAAATACAATCATCCGTAAGGGAACGGAGAGGAATTCCAAGAGTTGAGCGCTGTATTTCCGACACAATTCTAGCTAATTAGGCACAAGAGGCAGCATCTCGGTTACGGCTCAGGAAGTCTCCGACAGCAGAAAAGTGAACTAAGCCGGGACAGCAGGGATAGAGGCGATCCGGCCCGCCGCAAGGCAACTATGGGAGGCGCGCGGGGCGTCGGTGCCATGCGGATACATGATACTGATAGATACGATGCAGGGTACGCGGTGAGAGCGGGATGAGCGATAGGCGGCACGGAGTACGGGGTGCCAGCTGGACGTAGGTACTCACCGGACATCGCCGTAGGAGCCTGCGTAGCCTTCAGTCCAGGGCTCCAGCTCGTTCTTGATGCAGGCGGCCGGGACGGCGAAGGGCACCCGGCCCGCCGGGTACCAGGCGTCGGCGGGAAAGTCGTCAGTCTCTGCG
>JAOEHX010038314.1:0-21814 GCA_025448015.1 Bolborhynchus lineola | reverse complement strand
GATGGGGCAGCCACAGCTTCTCTGGGCACCCTGTGCCAGCGCCTCAGCACCTTCACAGGGAAGAACTTGTGCCTTATGTCCAACCTAACTTCCCCTGTTTCAGTTTAAATGGCAAGCCCAAGGTCATGCAGTAGCTTGCAAGAAAATGGAACAAATCACAGCTCTGGAATTTGGATCCAGTCTGCAGCATCCCCATTTGGGCTGGATGTAAAATGTTACAGCATACACAGATTGTCTTTGCCACAAAAATAGATGCTGTTGATGTGGTCTGGGTCATGATGTGTAGATGGTAGGGCTGCTGTTTCTGTTGTTCCTTACATGATTTGGTTCTGGATTGCATGGTGGGGTGGTCAGAGCAGGGCTGTGCAGACACAAGCGTTACCTGCATTCCTCACTGGAGGAAATAGCAAGTGCTGGGACCACTGAGGCCACTCCATGAGGCTAACCTGAACTCATTAGTGTCCCAGCACTGCACTAAGACCACCAGGATCTGTCATCTTCATCAGCCCAGGACCCTCACACCACCTACTCACCCTGTGTGTCCTAGTGCCATCTGAGGTTGGTGTCTGGTTCATAATAAGATCAGGACTTTTTATCAGGGATTTGAGAGAAAAGCCACATAAAAATGGTAAAGATGGATTAGCATACATGGGGTCTGCGTGTGGTAAGGGAGAAGACAAAAGTGAAGTGTGTAAGAGCACATTGGCTTCTTGACATTGATGCAAAGACATCAGCCCAGGAGGAGCCCTAAAAATTGCTAAACACACTGGGGACATCAGGATTGAAATATAGTATAAAACAGAAGGAAATAAAGTTTGGATCTGTTAGAACCAGGTAAACCTGGTTTAGGATGACAAGTCTAGGCTGAAAAGTTTATTAAAGGATTTAATGGGCCCAAGTATCTTTAGCATCTTGCTGGGATGCAGAGTTGATGTGAACTTACTGTTGTGTATATGTGTATGTCCGTCTCTATCCCTGCCCTTGGTGACGTGGTTTAGTGATAGATTTGGCAGTGCTGGGGTAATGGTTGGACTTGATGATCTTAAAGGTCTTTTCCAACCTGGTTGATTCTATGATTGATCTTCTCCAGTCTCATTCTGCTTTGTAGGGTCTCTCCAGAGCATGCAGTTTATGTAGTCATGAAAATCAGCAGTAGGTCAGGATAAAGACAGCTTACTGCCTCAGCTAATGGAAAAGGTTAAAACTTACCCTTTGTGAAGCCTCAGAGCATCTAGGCAAGAGAAGTTCTATTTTAAACCAGGCTGGGCACACGAGTGTTGTTTAACAGGCTCTCAGGACCTGCCCAGCTCTTATGGAGGGACCTACGCTCACAAACACCACCTCTGGGCAAACGAACCGTCTATGTTCCAGCCCATGAGTTTCTCGAAGCCTCCTCCAACCTGAATGCACAAAGCTGGATTAGTGGCAATGACATTGGCACTTGGCTTATCTCTGACTGCTGAGGAACTCCCTCCCCATCCGAAAGTCACCCGGGGAGGACAGCTGCAGACAGCCACGATACCATTTGATAGGCTTCCTATTCAGTATCTAACAGCACTTTAATGGAAAACATCCCTTGGTGAGCAATAAATCACTGTTTATCACCCCAGAGCCCCCCCCCAGTCACTGAGATAAGGCACCAGTGTTATAATATTGATGGATAGGTATCTTCTCCCCACCCTCAGCTCTATCAAATGGGCTGCTCTCTCTTGCGTGTCAGGAATGAAATACTTCGGCACACAAGATGGACTTTGGAAGCTGTCCACTCACAAGCTCTCAGCAAATTGTCTGGTTTTAACCTGATTTTCAGAAGGTAATTTCCTGAGGAGTAATGCTTTTTTTTTCCCCTGCCAGACTCCTAATTGCACACAAACAATAAATAAAGGGCTTTGTTTGGGGCTTTTAACATTTTTATTTTATGAGGTTTTTATGTGACTTCAGGACTGCTTCAGATGAGGCTGCAATCCTCGCTACCAGAGCCAGGACTGGATTAACTATCTTCTGCAAGCACAGGCATGGTTCTCAGCTCCAGAATATCCAAGTCTTTCACATATTTCTACTGTGAGGTAGAGAAATACCCACTTGCAAAAGGAAGCAGTAGCAAAAGAGGATAAGGAACTTCACCATCATCACCCATCTGACACCGGGGTTTTCAACCACCACCCTGTGCAAATTGAGGTGAATTCATTCAGACCCCTGGAAGTGGTTCATTATTTCTGCTTTATTTTCCCAAGTGGTGGATAAGTTAAAATGTGGGAAAGTGAACTGGCATGGTCAACAGCACTACAGCAAAAGAGCTGCTGCATTGCAAGGATCAGAAGCATCCAAAACCTGAGTAAACTTGGAGCTCTCGGGGCCTCCACATGGCCATAAACAGCAAAACCGGTTTCTTTGGCCATATGGATCCGACCCACACCCTTCCTTTCTGATGCAGTTTTTAAGTCCCTGCTAGTTCCTGACTCCTAGGTCTCCTTCAAAGGACTCGGTGCAGACTCCTTGAGGACTTGGATGCTTTAACTCTCAGTAACAAGGCCCTGCTTGACAGTGGTCTGGTAGCTGCTTCACTCAGCAGCACATGGCATTTGAGTTCCTAATCTGCTGTGTGATTTATCCCAGTGGAAAAATCACCCAGGGTGGTGGGCACCATTTTGGGAGAGGCAGACAGAGCCATTCAGGAGCAACAGCAACAAAACCCCCTCCCTGGGGCTGATCTGCCCCTACTGGTGTTGGGCAAGTGTGGTTTTTAGGATAGGGAGCTTGCAGGACTGTCAGTCAGCTCCATATTTAAAACACTAAATTCACACATAAAATGCTTGGCTCGTTTTGAAGAGAACTGAAATCTGTGCAATTGCTTTGAAAAATGATGGACACTGACATTTTACACCTGTAATTATGATAAAAGCTCTCAGCACAAGCACGTGCCTGTTCCCAGCACATAAATCATCCTAACCCCTTCCTTTTAGGAATTTAGGGATCAGCCCTGGGCTATAAATTAGTAGCAAGTGATAATAGCTCTGCTCACAGCTGCCGTCTCATGCTTTGGAGATGAAACACACCACGGAGGAAGTCAGAGAGGTCGCAGAGTCTCCTCCCCCTGCTCCTGCTGTAAAGTTCGCTCACATGAACATACCTACTCCTGAACTACATCCATGTCTGCAGCAGTGAGCACTAGGCATCTCCAGCTGCATCACTGGAGTATTCAATCCATACATTCAATCCAAATTGACCTTGAAACTCTGATGCCTGGATCATATTTATAGAATCATGAAATGCTTTGGGTTGGAGGGACCTTAAAGCACATCCAGTTCCAATCCCTGTCATGGGCAGGGACACCTTCCACTAGAGCAGGTTGCTCCAAGCCCCATCCAACCTGGCACAGATGACACTACAAATGACACTCTGTGCTTTGAATGCAGATGGATCCCATGTTCAAAGCCCTCCAACTTTAATATTTTTTACTATTATGTATTAGTTTAAATTATTTATGTATTTATTTAATGTTAGCATTAACTTTATTGGAAGTTATTTTATTTTATATTGTTGTTGTCGTTGTTGCTGTTGTTATTATTACTATTATTATTACTATTATTACCACCCCCAAAACCAAACATTTTTCAAGAGCTCTGTGCCCCCTACTGAAGGTGACATGTATGGGGCCATGTGGTGAGCCCCACTCTTGCACCGTTACCAGTGAGCTCATGTCTGGTTGGGTCTGCAAAGTGGGGCTTGAAGCAGAGGAGCAGGACAAATAAAATGAAATGAAGGTGCACTTTATATCATTAGGATTCAGGGTGAGCACCAAGAGAGGAGGCCAGTCCTGGGATCCCTCATGAAGTATGAGTAGGAGCATGGACAGGAGATGTGGGCACTGCAAGATGGGATTTTGGTGTTGGGAGCTGAGAAGCTGCTCACTAGCTCCTACTGAGCCATTGCCTTGAAGATGATGATGAGAAGGATGCAATCTCCCTGACTTCACTTTTCCAGAGCATGAACACATCAAGGAGATCCATTTGTTCTCAACGATAGAGAAGGCAATGCAATACCCCTCAGATAACACAGAAAACAAACCCTGTGTGGTGCTTACCTCTGGGAGAAGCCTCTCTGCTGTAGGTGTATACAGGGGGTCAGACAAACTCTCCACTGATCAGGCTTCAAGTCCAAGCCGGGATCTTGTGGAGGAGCCTAGAAAACCGGTACTGATGAGCACCCTGATTTTCAAGGGCTAAAGCCAGGAAGGTCAATCCCACCCGAAAGATGGAGTCCAGGTCCTGATGCTCTGATTTCTGGGGTCGGACATCCAGAGGTGCTGTCTCGGTTAAACCCGCAGCGCCCAGACCCATAGCGCAGTGCCTGTAGGACACCTTGTGGTCACTTTGGGGCCAGGCTGGAGGAAGGTGAAGATGCCCTTGCCTGCTTGGGAAAGGGGCTGATTCTTTCAAGATCCTCCCCAAATTCGGTAGGTGGGATCCAGTCCTATTTCTCCTTTGGCAATTTGTGCATTTCGCTTTCAGGGGCAGGAGAACGGGAACTTGAGGCTCCCTATCCCCACTGAAACACCCAGTGCTTGAGAGTGCTGGTGTAATAGTGGGAGAGGAATTCCCTCCCTTGTAAGCAGACTGAAAAGAGAGCCAGGAAAAGAAGAGATAGCATTAAGATGTATGAAATAAGAGCCACGTTACTGACTGAACAACTTCCCACCCCATGCCAACTTCTGCATGACATAAACCTGGTCAAACCCAGGCTGATAACCAAAGGGAGAGGAGAAGGAGGTAAAAGACACATGGGAATGCAGTGGTAGATGCAGGAGAGGGAGGAAGGAGAGCCACACACTTACCCTGTCCCGGGAGAAACCCCAGTGTACTGATGGGATTCCCATGGAATGTGCTCCTGCCAGGATAATGTTCTGGGCTGTGTTTGTGCACAATATTTCGAGCCATCTGACACCAGCGAATGCTTAATGGTGGATTAGCAGAATAGCAGACTCTTTGTGGTCACAGGAGGTGGCAGGGGGAGATGGGGAACCAGTGTCATGAATTCCTTTAATCACAAGGAAGTAGCTTTTTCCTTGCAAAAGAAATTACCCAGGAGGGAAAAGGATCAACCTCAGAGAGAATCTTTTGTTTCATCAGCTTTGAGGTTCACTTCAAGTTGGTTTTCATTACTTGCAGTAAGTGCTGCAACTCAAAGTTAACCTTCCACAGGGCATGGCAGGTAAGAGGCACATCATCCCATAGAGCTGAAAGAGGAGCAGGAGGTTTAGTGATTACAGCAATAGTCTTCAACTGGAAGAGTGAACAGTCCATGTTAATAGAACAGATGATGAATTGGTTTACTGAGTCCCTTGAACACCAAATTCATCTTCTCTTAGTCTCACCTGCGATGGCAACGGTTACATCTCACTCATAAACTCCATGGGGATGGAGCACATAGAGAAGCAGCATTTCACTTGCTTCCCCAGTATGAAGCTTGATTATTATAAAGTTTCTCATTCCCATTGGGAAAGCAAGCTGGGGGAAAACAGGCAGCAAATTTACTTTCTTAACCATGTGAAGGGCATTGATGGCTTTTCATCTTTTTGTTGTCCACAGCTTTAGTACTGTTTTCTGCTGGTGGCAACTGAGCAAGACAGAATATGGTGGAGGAAAAAAGTGTGATTTTTAGAGGATGATGACTTCCCTCCGCTCAAAACCCAATTTAATTATATTTTATACATTACTGTAAGCACAGTAAAGATTTATTTTCCTTCCCTTTTAAAGGGAAAAAGAATTTTCATCAGAAACCTATTCCATACACTCTGCTTTCGACACTGAATTCCACATCTGTAGTAATACCATCACAGCATATCCCTTCCTTCTTGTTCCTCACCTGAGGAGAGGCACAAGCACTGGAATAACATCATCCCTCTGGGAGGTGCTCCCTGGAGTTATTTTGTCCTGTCTTGGTATAGTTTTAGTTTCCATAGCACGTAAACAATGGGAAAAAGTGCTCTTGAGAGCAGACCGATGCATAATGTGGTCCATACAGTATCCCAAGGTCTCAGCCCAGGGCTTTCCCCCTGACCTAATGCAGTGCTGGCAGCCAAGAACCTGCCACCCCATAGACCTGCATTAGCACCAAACTGCCTTGTAGAACAGGGCAGAAATTCATCTAAACAGACAAATTTGGCCTTCAAAGCATGAGGGCAGGGAGCTGAAAGCTGGAGGACAGCAGGCAGACCGATAAGTCCCCCTTCTCCCATTCTAGCTCTGGCTGAAGCTTTACAGCAGAGGAGGTGTGCTATTATGTTAACAGGGCGAGTTTGCCAAATCCTAATTACAACCTGCTCTATTGACTCGAGCTAACACGTTAATTCACTGCTCTTTGTGGCTTTGGTACACCACAAGCCTGACTGTCCTCTTAGGTAATGCAAGAGTGGGTGTGATAAAGCAGTAGAGCCAGGGCTGCAAAGTCACTCCAGGGAATTTGGGGCTTGAGAGATTTTCACCACCTTTTCTGCCCCTGGATCGACTGCCAAGTAAGTGTCAATAGCGTTAAGTCTGGTTGGGAAAGAGTAAATTCCATCTCGATTTAAGTAATAGTAGGGAAAGCCGTATTACCCTGCAAGGAGCAGCGAGGCAGAACTGGAGCCTCTTTGCTGTAATATTGGGAAACATTACGTTAATACTTTACAGTATTACTTTTGCCCTGGGTTCGGAGCTGGCTGTGGGTTTCCTTGCCCAAATCCCAGCACTCTGCAAGTTGTCCCCATCATCTCAATCACTGCAGTCAGAGCATTTTGATGTTGCAAAGCAGCTGCTGAAGGGAAGTTTCAGCCTCTGAGAGTCTGTGATATAAAGTGATAAAGTCAAGAAGGCTTGACAAGAGCACAGCAAGTCAAGATGCTTTATATATATGGCACAGGGTGCCCAAAGAAGCTGTGGCTGCCCCATCCCTGGCAGTGCTCAAGGCCAAGTTGGACACAGGGCTCGGAGCAAGCTGCTCCACTGGAAGGGGTCCCTGTCCGTGGCAGGGGTTGGAACTGGAGGAGCTTTAAGGTCCCTTCCAACACAAACCAGGCTGGGATTCTATGTGTCTGTGTGGCTCAAAGCATGTTTTGAAGGAGGTCACTGTCATCAGGCAGGGAAGTCGTTTCCCCAGAGGCTCTCAGCAAACCAAGGAAACCAGAATGGCCACGCTGGGACAAACTAAGGGGTTTGCATAGCTGGATGCTTCTTCCCAAGCTCTGGTTGAGTCTAGCCCATTGGAGAAGCCTTGCTTACATTCATATGAGTGCATTAAATGACCCAGGTCTCACACCACACATAAAATTCATGTCCACCCCAAGTGGGTGATTGTGGTAATTCCCAGGTTGAGCAGACTGTGGATTTGGATATCTCCTGACCTGTACCTGCTTTCTTTTGATGGTGCTTGTTTGCTTGAGTTAAAACCATGGAGCATGCTGATACATGGATAATTATGGGGCAGTGCTCAGAGCAGGACCTGTCCCTTTATAGGCACCATTGCTGCTCCTTGTGGCCCCTCATAAATCCAGTGGAACACAGTTATGAGGGGAAGGAAAGGGCTGGGGATCCAGCTCCTACCTTGTGCTATTGCAGTGTTTCACTCATCCAACCACACATCAGGGGATGCTGACTTTAAATCCTCAGTTTTGGGGTGCCTGACTCCTACTGAAGCCCATCCCCATGACCCATGTCCCTGCACGCCCCATACCCCAGCAGCTCTCCTGCACCACGGGGACTTCCAGCCCTGCAGGATTCCCAGGTCGAGGGGCTGCAGAGCAGCTAGAGAACCATTCCACACCCAGAACCACTCACCTACAGCAGAGTAACCCCTCAGAGGAGGGCCCCCACCTTCCTGTGGCTTCCAGGAACACCCATGCACACACATGCACACCAAACACATGCATCCCCCCATCCCACTGCCCTTTGGCACGAGGCATCGGGGCTGGAGCCCTCAGAGGCAGCAGAGACAGAGAGCAGGCTGTTTACAGGGAAACAATCCAGCCTTGTCTCCAGGCACGTTTGGCTTCGGCGCACGGGTCTCCACGCGATGCCTGGGGAAGGTCACAGCGGAGGGTGGGAGACAGGAATCTGCTGTGTTCTTCCAGCCAGGCTGGAGCGATGGGATGGCGGTGACCCCTCAAAGTTCGTTTTTAGCCTTACGAGAAACAGTCATCAGGAGGGACAGTGCAGCCCCACGGAGGGATGAAGAGTTTCTTTGCTTGGCTTTCCCATCATCAGCCCCAAGGTTTCTCCATCACTGACTACCTCAGTGCAAAACAACCTTCAAAGCACAGGAGAGGAAGAGATGGGAGTTTTGTGAGCCTAAAGGCACATGAAAGGGGACTGAACCAAGGGACAGAGGACAGCTCTGCTAGCTGCTGTTAGCTTTGATTTTCTTCTTGATGCTACGAGGGCCTAAAAAGTGCTTAAACCCTTCCTTAGGGCAAGGACTCAGGCAGGAGCCTCAGAAATAACAGAGTCCTTGGGTCTGGCCAGGGGATGCAGATGTTTGCATCTGGACTGCTGGGGACAAGCATGAGGAGCTCCTGTCTGTGCTCAGCCACAATTCCTGCAGAAAGAATATCGCATTTGTGGTGGCCATAAGATTTTCATACACATGGACACCCCTATCCCCAGAGTACTTCACCTACTGCATGTGTCAGATACCTCTTTGGCTACGTGTACCAAAATTAAGGGCAAACGTAACAGCATCCTATTTCTTAGTGCACACTGGGCAGCTTAACTAGCATAGAGAAATTTGAGCAGGAGATTCAGTTGCTGAAAGCAGCAGCCTGCCCTCGGCCAGGACTCATGCTAAAGCCATTCCTGTGGTTGCAATGTGTGCTGGGAGACCTCTGATAGTGTTGATGTGAGCAGCAGTGGTGGGTAATGGGAGAATGCAGCCCTCTGCTGCAGGCTGGGTTAGGAAAGGGATATCCCTGTGCCTGGTGCACAGAGACACAAGAGCTGGCAAAGCATCTTGCTTAAGTTAATACCAGGCCTGGTGTTCATCCCTGTGAATCTTCAGCTTGCATTGAGAGCATTCTTGTGGCATGCTCGACACCTCACATCTGCTGCTTCTGGGGCTATAGCACAAGCCGGGGGTTTGCAGCTGCTTCTGCCATAAACCCAGCTTGAACACATGCCCTGTGGACCAGGGGTGTGCACAGATCCTGCTGCTCTGCCCCACTGCACCTGCATGCTACCTATGGGGTATTGTGGGCTTGGGGAGGGCTACCAGCCCTTCACTAAGGCTGTTGGACAGAAATCACTGCTTCTCCTATTCATTTACTGACTGGACACCAGGACTGGCAGGGGACATGATTTCATCCACTGTTCCTGCCCTTCCCTTTCCAAAGAGCCTTTCCAAGCCTTCATCCAGCTCCTTTTGTGAGATCCCATGGGCTCCCTGTGCATTTGCCTGTTCCGTCTTAAAATCCAAAACGCATCTTTTCTCATCAGGGACTTATGGCTGGAATTACTTAAGTTAATTGAGCAGTTAAGTAAGACAGTTCTGGCTGCACTATCCACAGGAAGGGCATGTTTTACTACCCTGGAGACACAGAATACAGTAGTGGCTTTCAGACCCTCAGACTCCTTCCTCGTACGTGGCTAAGAAAGTCAGAGCAAGCCTGGTATCCTCTTATTTGTCTGTCCCAAAGCCTCAGCCGAGGTTTGATGCTGCCATCAGGGACTTCAGTCTCCCCAGCCAGCAGTGACAAAGGCACATGACAGTACAATGGCCAGGCAGGAATGTTAAGAGATTAGTCTGTGCAGAGCCCATTGCAAAGCATGCGAGCTCTGGGAAGTCGTGTTACCCCATGTCTCTGTCAGTCCTGAGTGGAAAACTGGGGAAAGCAGGAACTCTGCTAAGGCAAAACAGATGCTGCTTCTGAGCAGGCTGCTGCTGTGGGGAGAGGGGTGTTCTCAGAAAGAAAAACGATGATAGAGGGTATTTGGGTGTCAGGGTAGCAGAAAGGCTTGTGCTGGGCTGAAGGAATTGGCCAGCAGCATACCTGCCCAGAGATGGCAGTTTCTGAGCTGTGGGTGGTTTTATCATCAGTCCAGCAGGGACAGATCATAGAATCAGAGTTGTTTGTGTTGGAAGGGACATTAATGCTCATCCAGTCCCAACCCCCTGCCACACCTTTTGCTGCAAGCCCCTTCCGACCTGGCCTTGACGAGGGGGCTCACCCTGTGTCCAGCCTGTGTACCTAAGACCTGATGTCTGAAGTTCACAGGACCCGTGAAGGTTTATCCTCTCCCTTTTGCTCACAAGGAAAATGAAAGAATTGAAAAAAGAGGACCTTTTTATCTTTTCCATGCAGTAGTAAAACCCCATCTTCTAGATTCAAATCCATTGGCAAAGGATGCAGAGTGTTTTCTCTAAGGAATCTGTTTAGCTACTGATCCTCCTGGGCTGAAGGGTGCCTCTCTTTCCATCCACATCTCACAGTGTTTCTCAGCAGCCACCTTCAGATATGGTCCAGAGGCTGTGAGCAGTTACAGCCCCCAGCTTGGACTCTGTGAGCAGTATCAGACTGTGGTGGATCAGGTATGGTGACTGTAACAGTCAGTAAGAGAGCATCCCAAAAGGCTAAGAAGCATTCTGAGGCCCACCAGTGTGCATTTGCCATGTTAAGGACAGTGTTACCCTTTCAGCAACATCCTGACTCTCCTCTACTTGTTGGTTGTCTTTGTCCTAAGTGTGGAGAGGGAGCAGTGCAGGACACCCTAGAATCATAGAACCAGTGAGGTTGGAAAAGACCTTTAGGATCATCAGGTCTCACTTTTGTATCAAGCAATGCTTTTTCTTCTCTTTTCTCCTGTCCTCTTCCAGTTCACCAATGGTGACAGCAGTGCATGGAGCCTACCATTGAGCTCCCGTAGCACAGGGTCTTTGATAGGTCTTTTGCACTAGATCTTATAGTATCTTGGCTCAAACAGGTAGCCCTCCACTGGAGCACTGATCAACAGCAAGACTGCCATGGTCTTCAGGACCATGGGTATTCAAACCAGTGTGGCCAAACCACATAAAATAGACTCCAGAAAGACAAGAGTAAAATTATCAGTACCTCGATAAAACAGGATTCTTCCAGTCCTGAGTGTGTAGAGCACGATGCAGCCCAGGATGCTTTCAGATTTATAAGGTGTTGAAGAGCTCCTGATTCCCAACATACTGATAATTCATAAAATACACTGAGACAACAAGGGAGCAATGCAGTATTCCCATATTCCTGCAGGCCAGATGGTTTCAGTGTAATAGGAAGGTCTGTATGAAGACAAGAAGTTTTGTTCTGGATGGGGTTGCAGTGTCTGAGATGTGGTTTGGATACAAATAGGGGAAGAAAACAGAGAATTCTATAAATGTTTGCAGAGACAGAAAAAAAAAAAAGAAGATGAAAGGCATTGGTTTGATTCAAGTGTTTTAAATGACCCTTTTTCTTATTACTGCTTTTGGTAGACCGTGTATTTTAGATGTGGATGTAGATATCTAATGTCACAAAACCAGAATGTTTCTAAAGCAAAAGCTAAAATTAATAAATCATATTCAGAAACCATGGGCAGGGGATGTTTCAGCGTGGCCTGGTCTTTCCTTAAGATGCTCTTCCAAAATGAAGTGTCTGTGAAGCACATCTCGGTGCAAAGCCCTCCACTTCCAGCAAACTGCATCCTCATGGACTTTGTTTCTCTTGCAACCTCTCCACCACTCTGCCATATCACTCCAACCATGGCATGATGCCTTGTACTGCTGCAGCTCCAGGCTAAACAAAAGGCTTTGTGATATCCCAGTTCACTGGAGAAATTAAACCTCAGCTTTCTATTATGAGATCTTGGAAAGGACATTGAATGGATGAAGAAGTTTCAGCCTAGAAAAGCACTGACTGGTCTAGGACAGAGATCTGTGTACCCTGGCTGCAGCAGGGCAAGGAAAAATTGTTTCTCCCACAAAGGTTTGAGAGTGTGTGAGATGTTGGGCATGAGGTCAAACAGACAGAAGAGAGTACCAAACTAGATCAGTCCTTGGGGGCAGAATCATAGAATCCCAGCCTGGTTTGTGTTGGAGGGACTTTAAAGCTCCTCCAGTTCCAACCCGTGCCATGGGCAGGGACACCTTCCATAGAGCAGAGTGCTCCAAGCCCCTGTGTCCAACCTGGCCTTGAGCACTGTCAGGGATGGGGCAGCCACAGCTTCTCTGGGCAATGTGTTCCAGTGCCTCCATACCTCATCAGAGTGCCAATGTACCTTACCAGACTCCTCTCCTCTCTTTTCCTATCCTCTCCCCTCCAGGATTCCCCACTCCTTTTAAAGTTCGATTTAAAGGTGAGGTCAACCTGGAAACTCCTGCTCAGCTTTTCAAGAGGTAACCAGGCTTTTGCTGTTCTCCACACAGAAGTTCCAGCCTTCCTCCCACTGTAGCCAGCTCTGGGACAAAGTCACTCCTGTACTGGAAAACCCCTTGTTCATGCAAAGAAAAGCTCATTTGCACATTATTAATCAGTTTTGACATTGATGTTTATCCCCCTGCTTCACAGAGCAGCCAGAAAACTGCTTTGCTGAGCCCCGAGCAGCAATGCAGTGTTTAGTTTTGTGGGAGGTTGTCCTATGTTATTACCTAATGTAGGGTCTGGCTGCATTGCTTCTGACAGGGCAGGACTCCCAGGACACCTATGGCCCTGGTTCAGAAAAGCAGTTAAGCACATATCTAACCAGAACATGAGTCAGGAAAGGACATGCGTGTGTCCCATTGACGTATGTGGGAATTAGGCATGTGTTTAAGTGCTTTTCTGGCAGATGATAAGGTTAGGGATGCGATGGTATGACATGGGCTCCTGCACAAGCCATGAC
Organism: Bolborhynchus lineola; assembly: GCA_025448015.1. Classification (NCBI taxonomy): domain Eukaryota; kingdom Metazoa; phylum Chordata; class Aves; order Psittaciformes; family Psittacidae; genus Bolborhynchus; species Bolborhynchus lineola. Next base: position 8,963 of record JAOEHX010038314.1, on the reverse strand, counting down.
ATTCCTTCCAACCCTATATTCCTGACACATATCAGACAGGGATTTCCAAGCATGTGCTACCAAACATAGTTCTCCAAATTATTATGTTTAACCTCTAAGTAAATGTGATATAGTTCTTTAAGGATGCTGAGTATGGAAAGATCCTTTTCACTTCAGTGTGGCAATGACAGATGGGGTATACCACCTCTGAAGATTAGAGTTCATCTGTCTTGGGGCTGGAATACGGCTGTACAAGATCCTGGCTTTTTTCCCACATCGTAAAACAAAGCCTTTGACTTTGCCTACTGCTCCAAAATTCCCTGGAAGACCCAGGAAATGCTGTGCAGTGAATGAGGATGGACGATATCTGGGTTCTTGGCTTTTTATTCTTATCAGTTAGAGTCTGATCATTTGTCTTCAGTGACAAAGTACAGGAAAACATTTTTCCCTTAAAACAGTTTAATTCCATCTGCCTGTGGATTAAAAGAAGTTCTCTGCTGAGTAATCCTGGACTGGGTTTCATTCTTCTCTTTCTACAGTGGCATAGTGAGCCATGGTAAGGGATCTGCCACTTACAGGCAGTCATTCCCTTTTGGTTGCCAGAATGCGCAGGATGATAAGTGGCTTTAGAGCAACTAGAGAAAGATGAAGATTTGAAATAGCAGAAATGCACGCTGACATGCAAAGGTGAAGGGATAGATGCACAGGCATCAGGGAAATCAGCAGAGATAGGTAAACTGGTATGTGTTCCTCTATGTGGATAGAGGAACATCAAGATAAAAAAACAAAGAGTGGCTGCATTGAGCTGCAGCCCATAACCCAGTGCCTCATGTCCAACAGTGACTCAGTTTGTGTCATCAAATCATAGAATCACAGGATCAGTCTGGATTGGAAGGGAAATTCAAAGCTCATCTAGCCCAACCTTCCTGCAATGAGCAGGGACATTTTCAACTGGACCAGGTTGCCCAGAACCACATGAGCCCAGCCTTGGATGTCCCTGTGGATGGCACATCCACCACCTGTCTGGGCAATCTGTGCCAGTGTTTTACCCCCCCCCTCATTGCAAAGAGTTTTTTCCTCTGAATCTCCCCTCTTTTAGTTTAAAATCATGACCTTTCTTCATGTCCTGTTACTTATCACTGTGGTGACATCCTCCCCATGAAGGGCTTAAGGCACTGTGCTCATTGCACTTTTCTGCTCTCTGTGCCCAGATGTTCTGCAGAACCCTTGCACTAACGCTCACCAGCTTCACTTTTTACCTTCCCAGTGAATTATGTCCCCATGATTTTTGCTCTCTAAAGGCTGAAACCTCAGACTTCCCAGAGAGTTTAGTGTCTCCATACAGTGAAATGCCATGGCAAATGCATTTGGCTTCAGCTGAGCTTATCGCCCAAGGCAGGCTTAGTGCTGAGCTGAATCAAGCTGGCTTATCAGGACAGAGAGCAATTTCTTCTGCAAAGAAGAAATCAGAGCAACACCCAACACCAGGGCCATGATTGGCTTTTTCCTTTTGGAATGATCACAAATGTCTGGCAGATCCCTCAGCTCCATGCAGCACAATCAGAGCTAACCAGATAAAACCAGCTCAGTCAATGGGGAAATAGTCCTCAAAGATTGAAAGCGTTTCCTGGAGGTTTCAAATGTAGCACCTACATTTTATTCCGTGCAGTTTGCACTTTGTTCTCAAGGTGGAAAAGCCGTAGGTTTAGGGTGTCTGTGTGTGGATGAGTGCATGGGCTTGGGAAAGGAAAATGCGGGATGGATCAGCCATAGGATGGTCCCACACAGTCCTTCCAAGAGACTTTGGGGGGGTCAAACACTTCTGAGATCTGTTTAATCTCAATCTCTTTTCGTTTAGTGCTGTTGGTTTCCAAGAGGTCCCCACTGGTTGAAATGCAGTCTCAGACCTCAAGGATGCTCAGGTACCTGATTCTCTGCTCGTTTCCATGGGTAGCCCAGAAAGCAAGTATCTTTGAGCTCCTGGGAATAACTGTTGGCAGAAGAGCAGTATTACATCCCAGCAGAGAGGTGCTAACCTCAGGGTGCATTCCCCAGAAATCTGGGCTAGGATAGCATGTATTGGATACCTCTGCTGGGTAGTGTGAGAACTGGAAATTAAACCACCAAGGCTGGCTTGAGGTATGGACAAAGAGGCAGTCAAATAACACTGCTTCTGCATGGGTTTCCTATAGAAGAGCATTGAAAAGCTGTGATTCATCTTCCTGTAGAGTCCTTAAAGCCCATCTGAGAGGGGAACCAAACAGACAAGAAGTATGTGCGCAGTGGAGCAGCCACCCTCCAGAACACAAGCCAAGCAGACAAGAGGGTTCAGTAAAACCCACCCAAGCTTGAACCTACCACTGATTGATGGAAAACTACCATAAAATGAATATAAGATCTAAGGTTTGGGGTTTTTTTATGTGAACATGGTCATCATGCATCACAGTTATTTTACTGCAGTTGATTTAAGGCCAGGTTGGACATAGCCTTGGGTGATATTGTTTAGTGGGAGGTGTCCCTGACCATGGCAGGGGGGTTGGAACTGGATGATCTTAAGGTCCTTTCTAACCCTAACTATTCTATGATTCAGACCCACAGTTCTGGGACCAGGACAAATGCAGAGCAAAATGAAATCCCCTGACCAAGAGTCACATTTCCCTGCCCACCTTCCCCCTCTGCCTTGTGCATTAGCCTAATTTAAAGAAGAAGTCCTGAGGCTTTCTGTGTGATAGAGAAAATCAAAGACAGCAAATGCCTGACATGCATTGCTGGAAGGGCATTTCTCAAGAACTTGGGGCTCAGAATTTCATTACCCCAAAATATTTCAAAGATTTGGAAGGAAAAAGAGATTTTTTTTTTTCTCCAAAACTTAAACCTGAGATTAAAAACTTGAAACAAAAAAAATTAAACCTTTCAGCAAAAATTAAACCTGAGATTTTTGCATAATTGTATCACTCCAACAATTGTGATGATAAATCCCCCCATCCCCAAAACAAAGTATGAGACTCTGCAAGAGCTGGCTTTGCATTCAGTTTTCTCAGCTCTTCCACTGGCATCTCAGATCTTAGTTTGGTTTTGTTTGCATCTCAATTGAAATTTCACTCACCAATAGACAACAGTTGAACTGTTGAACTGAAAAGGGAGTCACCAGCAAGGCGTAGCAAACTGTTCTCTCTTATAATGGTGGAAATCAAGACTGACTTCATTTGAATAACAGATAATAAAGCTCATGTACGGGAAAGAATTAAATGCTGGTGTTGATTGATCCTTCTAGAGACAGACTGGTCCAAAGCCAGGGGGATGTGGCCTTCTGATGCACTTGCACGTTATACCTGGCATTCAGGAGATGCAATCAGCAGAGATTTTTCCCCCAGGGACAGGCAAGTGACTGAGTCAGAGATTGGTTTAGCCAATCTTTGGTATATAATAGGTACATCATAGTCTGTTCCACTTTCAGCCCTTCTTCTGATGCCAGCAGAGCGAGGAACCCTTGCAGAAAGCCTATGATTCACCAAAAGTAGGAGAAATGACTTGTTGCCGAGGGTGTAGTGTGTCCTCATTGCATCTTAAGATCTTCCAGTTCCATCCCCATTATCATGGGCAGGGACATCTTTCACTAGACCATGTTGCTCAAGGCAATGAGCTAATGCCCTTCCACATCTCAGTTTCCCTTCCCTTTCAGAAGAAGACTTACACCATTTCCCTTTGAACACTACAAGAAGACAAGAGACTTTGCTTTGGCAAAGCATGCTGATGTGGGTTTAACTTATAACGTTCCCCCAAACCTCTTTGAAGTCCACATGAATTAAATAGCTATCAACTAATAACTCATTAATTCAAGTTAAAAATGTCTTCTGACAACCTGATGCATGTCCTCAAAGCCCAGGGCATCATTGCTCCTCATGCTTGTAAAGTGATTGATGGTGGCTCTGCTGATAGTGAATGGTTCCATCAGCCAGCACTGTCCATAAGGTCACAGACCAGAAGCTGGGCAAAGAGCTCCTCTTGGTCTACCATCATTCCTCCAGAGCTGCAGCGTGCCAATGGGCTGCAGAGGACGGGGTGGGTCTCCAAAGGAGGTGAAGCTAATTCATTTCCACTCCTCCAGAAGGCCCTGCTCTGGTGTTCCCAAACTCCCCCTGTTCTTTACTTACCCTTTGGGATCTCAGGGGATGCCCCATGACAAATTGGAGTTCTCTGGTGAACCAATTGCTTTTTTCTTCCTTTTTGTTTTTTTTTTTTTTTTCACTGCTAAAGATGAAAGATTTAAAATGCAATAATGTTTTGTCTAAATTCTTGTGGAAATAGCTTCTGACCTTTCATAGAGAAATGTGGTTTCAGCTTTCCGGTAAGAGAGCTCCCAGCTAATGATTTAGCTCTATTTTCTAATAAATAGTTGGCAAGAGACGACCACTCTTATACCCTTTGTCATTAGGGACCTATTATTTATGACTCAGAAATGAATCATTAGGCTTGGCAAACAGCAATTTCTTTGTGGCCAATGTATTTTTCCACTCGGTAGCAGAGTGTGCTTGTAAATTCTTCCTCAAGATTACCATTAAAGTATCTCCAAACAGACTCTCCCCCACACTGCCATAAATTCTCTCCACTTTGGTGACTATTGGTGGTCTTCCCACCTCAGGAAAAAGGCTTTCTTTTTTGTTCTTAACGCCTTTCACGTTTCCTCCCAGCTAATTACACTTTTATTTAATGAGGTAAATGCGCTTTGTTTTCCTTATGGTCCCCCCTTTGAGGATGAAATAGTTCCTTCTGACGGAGCCTTCCTGTCTTCTGTATCCTGGCTAACTCAAGGCCTCCAAGCAATTAGAGCTGGAGAAGGCCTTTGCACTTACACTTACTTGGTAAAGTCCACTTGCCATCAGCTCCAAAGAGTCATTTTCATGGGAAGGCATCATGACACGTGCTGGACAAGAACCATCTGAGGGGAAAATTTCCCCAAATTCAAAAAGCCTGTAGGAAAAATAGCAAGCCAGCAACTCATTTGCTCTCTCCCTCTCATTCTTGAATCATTATTCACCTAGTTGAGAGACTTCTTGAATCTGTTCCTTCCTTGTGCTGTGAGCATGACTCAGAGGACAGAGAATTTATCAGCTAATCAGGGCAAGGGAATTGAAAATAGCGTTGAGGAATATGGTTCAGGCTTTGTTCTGGATGCAAATTTTACCAGTCACTCACTCATGTCCCAGTCCAAGAGCCTGCTTTTTATTGAAGGATCAGCCTGACTGTAGGAATTTGATCCCAATCCCAACTTTTCTGACATCTGGGAAAGTGCAGATCGCAGGTGGGGCATCAGTTTATGGGAGATTTCCAAGCAGAAAGCAGAAGACAAGAAGCTTTATGACAAACTGGGGGGGAAAGTGCAACTGGAGGCTTGTGAGTGTTGCAACCCTGCACTGACTATCCAGAAAGATGGAATGAACCTTGTATGTTTAGACTCATAGGTTTTAACCACCTAATCACTTAATCTGGCCTCTTCCAGAGTGATTTAATCTGCATCTTGGCATCCCCTTAGTGTGTCTTGCTTACCTGTAGCATCAAGCAAAGCCTGCTTTGCTTGGCTATCAAGCAAAAGGAAGTTTTGGGCTGAGGGGGCAAAGGAATATTAAAGCTTGCCAGCGTAAAACACAAAATAATCACTGCAAATAAGTTTGGCTGGCCAACAGCATCAGACCAGCTTAGTTCGGGCCCAAACAGAGGATAATGCTCTTTTCCCAGTCCAAACAGCAATTCTTACTTTAAATACATTCAATTTAGTGTTTGGTCAAAAATTCTCTTCTTATTCATTTCCATCCATGGAAAGCCTGCAGGTAAAACATCCATAAGGTATAGGAAAAAATACATTTTAACTGAAGTTTGCTTCTTGGCTTGTTGGGTTGGGGGTTGAGGTTGGTTTGGAAATAGAGCACCATTTCATTCTTAGAAGGTGACTATAGGTTAGTCCATAGGTCAAGTGAGAAAAGAGAGGAGTAGAGCACTGGAACCTTTGGGCAACAGAAGAAGGAGCAAAAAGCTTGGATGAACCAAACAGATTTCAACTGTAACAGAGAAAATTATCAATTTCAGCATCAGAAAGCTTTTACAAGGTAATTGAAATTGAAACATAGGCCTGAGAAGTGTAGACATGAGCATAGAAACACCTTAGATGCCTCCTGGATTTGTTGGAAATAGCTCAGAGTAACTAAGCAACCTTAACATGAGGCCTGGGGAAGGGGAAGAGGCAGCTGAAGATTGTCACCGGCGTATCTTTGAGCTGGAATAAAAAGAGAACAAGACACACATCCGGAAAAATCAATTTCTTTCTGAAATCTGGGATTTTATTTTAAAAAATACCACAAAGTTCTGGAATCTTCTGATTTTGATTTTTATTTTTTAAAGATGAAAAAAAAACCCAACCTCTTTCAATAAAAATCTGGACAAAAATAACTTATTGTGATCCAGGATGTGTCTGAGCATCTGTCATATGGAGAAGATCACTGTGTTCCCTGTTGGATCGGATCAAAGATGCATCTCATGGGACTGTCTGCTTGCAGAGATGTCCTGACCAGACATTTTAAAGGCAGCTATGAAAACATCTCCCCAGAAAATGACAGTTTCACCTGCTTATGGAGAACATGCCCATTTATTCCTTCTTCCCTCTCTCAGTTTTAATCACGTCAGTGTAGGGCTCAAAGTTAAAAGGATTCTGCTTTCTTTCTAAACTGTTGCTTATTTCTTTTGATGCTTAATGCTGGTTTTGTCTGGAATAGAGTTCATTTTCTTCCCAGTAGCTGGTATGGGGCTGTGATTTGGATTTGTGCCTCAAACCGTATTGATAATGCAAGGATGGTTTAGTTGTGAATGAACAGAACTTACACAGAGCCAAGGCCTTTCCTGCTCCTCATTCCACCAGCAAGGAGTCTTTGGGAGGATACAGCCAGGAATCAAGGGATATCCCAGACCATATTGTGCCATGCTCAGAATATAAGGCTGGGGGAAGAAGAAAGAAGGGGGGACATTTGGAGTGGTGGGGCTTACATGTGATGGATCACTGATGTCCTGAAGATGGCTGAAGTGATCGCCTGCCGCAATGGGAAGTAGTGAATGGATTACTTGTTTGCTTTGCTTGTGTGGCCAGCTTTTGCTTTACCTATTAAACTGACTTTATCTCAACCCATATGACTTCTTACTTTTACCCTTCCCAAGAGGCTGCATGGGGCTCAGCTGCCAGTTGGGGTTAAACCATGACAGTCTTGTAACTCAATGACTTTGCTCTCCATATAGATAAGTAAGCATTTGTTGACTCTTGCTGAACTTTTCAGCCATGGAGTAGTCTTCAAGAACCAGAAAGCTTTCTCCAGGTTGAGAATACAAATCCCCAGCTCAGAACGATACCTTTGTGAACCAGATCCAACCCCTTCAGAGCAGAATGCATCCAGAAGAGACAAGGTTTTTTACTACAGAAGAAGCATCTCTCTACCAGACTCCATCGCTGGCAGTGGTCAAGGCCGGGTTGGATGTGCCTTGAGCAACCTAATCCAGTAGAAGGTGTCCCTGCCTATGGTAGGGGGTTGGAAATGGATGATCTTACAGTCCTTTCCAACCCAAACCACACTATAATCCTATAACGTGCATATAACATGAAGTGAACCCACACTGAACCTTATCTGAGGTTTGTGAAAGTTTGAATAACCTTTTTCTGCTCAGTATTTTCTTTGTGCCTCAACATTTTCCAGCTCAGAACAGCATTGAGAGCATCTGTGCCAAAATTTGGGAGAATAAAACAAGAAAAGAAACTCAACCGAAAAAGAAACCACCCACAGAAGAACCTTCTTCTCTCCTGGGCATTCCTGGACCAGCTGGAAGCTGAAAACACTGATAGTTTCACGGGGAATGAAAAGCTACAGACTCAGGAGGTTAAATAAGCAGCATCCAGGTTCTTGTTTGTCTAGTTGTTTGCCAAAGCCCAGAAAGAATTACAATAGAAGGGTTCATCTTTCCTTTTTTTCCTATCTGTTTACCTAAGTCTAATCCTGCTAAACTGTTCTTGTTCCTGGAAATATGTTATTTTGCTACATATTTAGTAAGAGCTAGCATGGATCTGGCTTAGGGATAGTGGTTGCTGATAGTGGGCATCTTGTCTAAGCCATTTGTCTGCACCTGTTAGTGAGAAAAGGTCATCTCCAAAGGATGGTATTTCTAGTTCGTGGGTGCCCAGGTAGATGAGATCAGAGTTTGGAGTCATAGATTCATAGGATGGTTTGTTTTGGTGAGGACCTTAAGATCAGCTAGTTCCAATCCCCTTGCCATAAGCAGGGACATCTCCCTCTAGATCAGGTTGCTCAAGGCCATGTCCAACCTGGCCTTGGATATCCAGCCTACTGGACATACTTCAACTGGCCTTGAAGTTATCACTGTTGTCTGTAGACAAATTGGAAATTGCTATGGAGAGCAGCTTCCTTGATAGAGACAGTTTTGGTGACCTGACCCAAGAGCTCATAGGATCAAGATCAGGTCCTCCCTATTTCAGGCATGAAATGCACTGCTTAACATCTGATGGGCTTCCTTGGTGCACTGCAATTCATCTGTGCCCAAAGCATTGAATGCAGAGTTCAGTGCTAGGAGAAGCAGTAGGGTCACCTACCCTCAGAGATGGAAACCCTGCATGTGAAGGATGCAGCAAATAGGGCAAAACCTTCTTGTGACAGGCACAAGCAAGACAGCACTTTGGCAGTGACAAGCCACCCCACACTTACCTTTGAGATCACCAACTTCATGATGCCTTGGACAGGGTCAAGTATTGCCCAGTGTGCGCCTACCATTCATAGAATCATAGAATGGTTTGGGTTGGAAAGGACCTCAAAGCTCATCCTGTTCCAACCCCTGCCACGGGCAAGGACACCTTCCATAGAGCAGGGTGCTCCAAACCCCTGTGTCCAACCTGGCCTTGAACACTGCCAGGGATGGGGCAGCCACAGCTTCTCTGG
>JAOEHX010038313.1:0-28737 GCA_025448015.1 Bolborhynchus lineola | reverse complement strand
GATCTCACAAATTAACAGGATTTGTATCCTTACCTATACTTTGATACATTTTTCCTGAAAGAACTAGATTTGGTTTATGTTTTTGTTCTGAGAGCTTACATGTTAACAGTTTCTGGTTTTCTGCAGGAATATAGGTAAGTACAATCACATGTCAGATGTCTTGAGGCGGTGCATTTGTCGTGGTTTAAGCCCAGCCGTAAATCAGCCGCACACTTTGTTAGCTCTCCCTACCCTTCCTCCCCTGACTCCCAGGGGGATGGGGAGGAGAATCAAGACGTAACTCCCACAGGTTGAAATAAGAGCAGGCCAGTAACTAAGATATGACACAAACCACTACTGTTACCACCAGTAATAATAATGACAAGGGAAACGACAAGGGATGAGAATACGACTGCTCCCCACTCTCCGACCAATACCCAGTCCCACTGAGCAGTGAGCCAACTCTTCCAGGTCCCTGCCCCCAGTTTTTACGTCCTGGGCATGACATGCTGTGGTATAGAATGCCTCTTTGGTCAGTTTGGGTCAGGTACCCTGTCTCTCCTTCCTCCCAGCTTCCCCTCCTCTCTGGCAGAGCATGAGGCTCAGAAAGTCCTTGGTCAGACGAAACATCTGAGCAGTAACTAAAAACATCGGTGTTATCAGCGCTGTTCCCAGGCCAAAAGTCAAAACCACAGCGCTGCAACAGCTACTAAGAACAAGAAAAAAATTACTACTGCTGAACCCAGGACAGCATTATATCCCCTAAATGATTCCCAAGGCAGTTATAGTAAAGGAGATGAAAAGAAGAGGTAGGAAAAGGTTAAGAATTTGAAGACATATTTTAAATACATAAATATGTAGGGTTTTTTCCAGAGTAAGAAGAGAATGGGAATAAAGTTCTTATGAGAAATCAGTAATTATTTTAAGAATCACAGAAAATAATAAGTATGAGAGCACTACTGTTAGCATTTGTGTCGTGATCCTATGAAGAGTATTGTACTGTACCTCCTCCCATGCCCATTCTACCTGGGATTAGATGTTAATATGATGGTTTCTCAGAATGGCTTCTAATTTAACTAAATCATGAAAATGTATTCATACCCTTCTCAGCTTGAGAAATGCAGAAATGGAATTCTGCTGCTTGCATTTTCTTCTTGTGTTCTTTTGTTTGTCCTGGTTTTGGTATTTTTTTTAATTTCTATTTTAACACCAACCCTGGCAAGCTTTGAGCAAGAGATGTGACTCAGCTGGAACCTTCAACAAGGAACCTGTTTGAAAAAGAAAGGATAGGTAGCACTATATTGAAAAGAATTAAAACGGGATCAGCCATTTCTTTCCCAAATTGTCTCCTGGTCTCACATTGCCCTTGAGATGCTCTCAGCAGCGGCTGTTCGAATAATTGATTTTTCAGTTCACTGACTGAAAAAAATTCCATTCACATTGACCCAAAATGATTTCTTTAGGGGTGAGGTTGCTCATCCTATTAAAAAAACCCAGAAATTTAAAATTATTTCATTGGAATTAATTTGAGAAATTATTAAAAAGAAAAAAACCAAACCCAACAAACAATCCTAAAGGTAAGTGTGGAGGTAACTGTCAGCCTGAACCAAAAATTATATTCTTTTAAAAATGGCAGACAAAATGTTTTGACCTTTATGAAATGCTTTGCCCCACTGAAATATGCCATGTTTTTTAGACAATTCTCAAATAGTTTTGACAGTCTTCTATTGGCAAAACAGATAAGGTGGATGCAGCACTTTATTCAACATTACTCCAAGGCCATAAAAGATCTTACAGCTTTTGTTTCAAGAGGGGGACAAGGCTGGCGCTATATCCACCTTTTCCTCAAGTGCTCTGTTTGAAAGGTTTTGGGGTTCACACTCTTCTGCATCTGCTTTGTGAGCTCTGGGCAATGCTTGTAGTGCAGCTGGTTCAAACTGAGCATGGATCAGGATGATATTCCTTCCTTGGAGAAAAGGCACCACAGCTGCATTTCTGGGTCCCTAAAAAACAGGTAACACATCCATAGGTCTTGACCAAGATTTATGAATAATTGTCAGTGTGTCAGGGGTTAGTCCTTATTTAAGTTAAGGTAAAACATTCTTGTTTCCTTTCCTTGCTTCATACCCAGATAGCAAAATTGTCGTGTCTCCCGTATGCCTGTAAATTGTGGCTTCTCAATGGCACTGATTGGCTTGAAAAGCTTTAAATGGCCTTGTACTAAAATAGACTTTAAGTACATGTGCAAACCTGATAAAATCAATACCAGAGAAGTGCAAATGAAATCTGAGTTGCAAGGCAATCAGATGTGCATACATAGCAACCAAAATAATGCAAGCAAGTCATGCCATGAATTTCCACATTTTGCAGTAATGCTGCATATTTACACAGCAAAGAGGGGAGCTGATGAGTGCAGGCACATTGAGATGAAAGATCAAAAACCCAGGATATAAGGGACTGTCATCTTGAATTTGAATCTTGTTTAGTTTATGGTATTTTGAAGACATTACTCTTTATTACAAATTACAGAATCATAGAATGGTTTGAATTGGAAGGTATTATTAAAGATCATTTATTGCTATCCCCACTGCCATGGGCAGGGACATTTCCACAAAATTAAGTTGCTCAAAGCCCTGTCTAACCTGACCTTGAATGCTTCCAGAGGTAAGGCATCTACAGCTTCTCCGGGTAACCCATTCCAATGTCTCACCTCACTCACTGTAAAGAATTTCTTCCTTATAGCCAATCTAAAATTATCCTCTTCCAGTTTAACACTCTTTCCCCTTGTCCTGTTACTATAGGCCCTGGTAAAAAAATCTCTTAATTTTCATCAGCCCTCTTTGAGTACTGAAAGACTACAATAAGGTCTCCCTGGAGCCTTCTCCAGGCTGAACAAGCCCAGCTTTCTCAGCCTGTCTTCATAGGAGAGCTCTTCCATCCCTCTGATAATTCTTGTGGCCCTCCACCAAATCTGCTCTAACAGGTCCATGTCTTCCTTTCCTGTACTTACTTGTATAGTAGAAGTGACACATAAATAATAAACACACTGCCTGCTGTAGAGGCCTCAAAAGGCCAGGCTCTGATTTGTCTCACCGGGTTTACAGCTTCTTAGCTAAGCAAGCTGCCAAAAAGTCCTCTTCTGCTTAATGGAGAGAGAGGTGCAATTTCAGGATGGTGTTTTTTTGGCCATACACGAGATATCTATTTTGAATGAGTTCATTTGCCCTCAATAGGTGTCAGATGACATGTTTAGTCAGATGAACCAGGTGTAGAGCAGAAGGTCACAAAGACCCACTGGTCTGTGGCCTGTGTTTTTGCCCTTCCAGGTTAGTGAAGCCTTTAATACCACATTTGCAAGGAATGCCAGTAGATAGCAGTAAGATAAATTTTCCTGCCTGCTGCCAGGACAAGAAGCTGTTTCTTTAACCAGCTGTGCTTTAAGGTTAGTGCTTTGCACACAACCAGTACAAATCTTGTTGTGGGGCTGCTTGTTTCTTTTCTCTCTCTGCTGTCCTACTTGAGTACTTGACTTCAGCTGGGCTGTGTGTATAAATAGAAAAAAGTCTCCTGCCAATAAAGAAAGTGTGGGAACATCTATGTGTCATCTGCTCTTGAATTTACAAATAAAAATATTGGGTGAAATCGAGCTGTATAAAATGTGAACAGATCACCCTGGTTTATAACACAACATTTTTCTAAAGGATAGAGGCAGACTATTCTGGTATGACAGTTCAGACTCTCCCCTTTTGGGAAGATAATTTACAGTAAGCCATTGCTTTGACTTTGAAGATTTTTAATCTTCATGGGCATCAAAAAGTAGAATTACCTTTATAATATACAGTATCCTCGAATAATATACAAATTCACACTGACTAAGGGCTTAGTTTTGGTTTAATTTTTAATTCAGCAGCAGATTGCTTTTCACAGGCTATCAATTACAAAAATGATCTATATAAAAGGGCTAGGGAAGTTGTCAAAGTAGTGTGGTTTTCTTATGATAAAGGGAGCAGAAAAGTCCATATACACCCCACAGAAAGTAGAAATCTCTTCTGTTGTGCTTAATTTGTGTCCAAGAGATTCTTGACACCTGATTTCCTTCCAGTTTAGGCTTCTGTAACACAGCTGTTGTCACAATATCTAAGTGAAATTAAAAGAATTAAAGACAGAAGAAAATGGAAAAAAAAAAATACTATTAAGGCACCTGGGCTGCATTTCAGGTCATTTGGATTCAATAACCAGCTTTGGCCCTCTCTTCCAGTGTGATCTTGAGCAAGTCCTTTATATTTCTCTTTCCTATATACACACTGTACATAATGATGCTTACTTTTTCCCACTTATCACTGTTTTTGACTAGAATGAAGCTTTTGTGGCCAGGAGCAGTCTTTCACTGGTATTCTAAAGAGTCCAGTATCAATGTATACATCCTTTCTAAGGGTTGTATAATTTAGGCACAGCTGTGAATTTCTTGATTACCACTCTATCAGGATACCTGTAGACTTATTAGTAGGAAATGTATTTTAATACATTTTTTTAATAAGCTTAAAGATTCTGCTAAAAGGCTTTTTTAATGACCACTCATGACTAAAGATAAGAAGTGTGATTACTAATGCACACTGTCTTTAGTGAAGTATGGATGATATTTCTGTATTTTCATGTTGATATGTTCATATGCACATGAATATATGCATTCATGAGAGTAAAAGCTCTTTCCTGAACAGGTACTTGAGAGTAAAAGCTCTATCTGAGATAAGGAAGGGAAAACATTTGAATTACAATGGCCTGGAAAGATGGTAAGTAAGATGTAATGGAAAAGTTGATGAATTACTCTTTTTCTTTATCTTGAATTAGTATGTGTTTTTAGGGAGCCTGCTAGTGCCAGAGTAAATGGAAGTTGTTCTGGGCTCTGAACAAGCAAAACACCCTGTTCCTTGTCCTTTTTTTTAATTGCCCTCAAAGGCGCTCATTTTCTCCCTGCATTTAGTAATAGGAAATGATATATGTACCTGCAAAAGATCAAGGCAACTGAAAAAGGCAGAAGGGCAGAGTGTGGAGGCTGGCAAGGTAAAAGATCACCTGAACGTGCCATATTTCCCTTTTGGTCAGCCTTGATCACTCTAGAAAGTGACTTCAACCACACCACCTCAGCCAGGATTTTGTGATATCCCAATTAATTCTTATGGGCTTCCAGAAGTTATGGCCTTCTCTCACCATTTAAAGAAGGGTAATCATGAGCAGAACACAATGACTTGGAGAAAGGGGGTGTGAATTGCCCTGCAGTTGTGGTCAGAAATGTGGCAGTGAAACCTCTTCTCTTCCTGATGGCACCAGCCTGAAGGAGCTCCAATAGGGTCTGCAATCAGCCGTCATGTACTGTCTGTGGAGTAAGAGCAACTGTGAAATGCACTGATTCTGTCTCCCACAGTAAAAGGAAAGACATTAGTTCTGAGACTGGTACTCATACCACACAGGAAGCACTCTGGCCAGTGGGAAAACAAAGACCAGATCTTCAGAAATTGCCCATTTGACAGAAGAACAGATTGACCATAATGCATGAGCATCAAGGAGGATCACCTTCTGTGTTCTACATTCTTGGAGCGCAGCACACTATGGAATACACAATACTTGTATGCCAATGTGCTTGTTTTTCTGAATTCATACTGGATTTTCACTGGAAAGCTTCCTTGTCCTGCTTCCTTCTCCTGCACACTCACTTCTCAAAGATCAGGCTGTAGAAACACACGTGTCAGCTGTGGAGACTGTCTTCATCATGGGTAAGTACTGGAGGGTGCCTCACTGAAGTGCACAGGGCAGGGCCAGTGCATGAACTGATACTGATACTTTCAGAGCATGAACTGATCCTGATGGTTTCCAGTCCCACAGGACTCTGAACTCAGCATGGAGCAGAAACCAATGCCTCTTTGAGAAGCTGAGCACCACTGATGGATGGTATTTTGCCTGTTTTAAAGGCATCATCTCTTGGCTCTTGCTCAGTTTATACTTATGTGCTTAACTTGTAACCTGGAAAATAAAATACTTTTTTGACATGCTGAGTTTGAAAGACTCCAGACACCAAGTCTACTTCAATAATTGCTGGAACTTTCAGGATAGCAGCCACCTTTCATGTCTCTAATATCAGCTCATTCTCCAAGGAAGAGCACTTCCTTTACCACTAGTAGCATGATTCTCCAAAGGAATGACAGAATCATTCATATAATCCTGACCTCTCAGCCTTCCTTCGCTCATTGGAGATAAGTGAAGGTGATCAGGTTTTATGTCCTCTAATGCCTTGGGAATGTAGGGCAAGAAGAGTTAGGAAGGGAAAGCAGTGCTTGTGTCCTAACCCCTTAAGGACTCTGTGTGACTGCAGCAGCTGACAGCTGTTCAACAAAATAGATTAAAGTAAATGATATTATGATTCCCCTTCAAGAGAAGCCAAAATATTAACCCTCAAAGACATTTCACTAAGACAATTTAAAGGCTACAAACACCTTAAAGAACCTTGATTTAATGCAGAAATTGAAAGTGCTGAATCAGATGAGCTATTTCAGAAGAATATCAGCTCTGAACCTAGCACAAAAGCAATCCATTCTGTCCTTTCCAGTCCTGGAAGACTGAACTCCACTGTTTTCTCAGCTCAGATCTGGAAGCTTGTCCTCTGTGAATGCTGGATGAATTTCTCAAACGTTTGTCATTCTCCACCAGAAGCCCAGACTCCCTAATGTGATAACTTGAATAAGAAGAGGACCTCATGTAAATTCTATTGAAATTCAATCAAGGAAAATGAACTGCAGACATATGCTCTTTTGTACTGTTTAGGTGTTTTCCCTTGGTCTGCATAAAAATGCTTACACAGCTTGATTAAATGCCAACCCAACATTTCAGCATCTGATCAACTACATAACCATGTGAACAATGCCAGTGAGAAGGTAAATGGGAAAGTGAAGGTATTACGGGATATGGATTAGCTGGCTACTGTTCCCTGTTCAAAATTGCTGATCAGTGATCTCCTTTAAAATCTGATTAGAAGGGAACAGTGTTTTCATTTGTTTAAGTAGTGGCTGGTCACCATTTATGCTTCAAAATATATGAGACAGCATTTACAGGATTGTAACTGTCATGGGTGTAAAAAAAATGTATTAATGAATAGCTTTGGACAAATAATACTTAGACCATCATTTAAGCAGTGAACACATTCTCCTTTACTTTCCCTTAGCCCTGAAACTCCTTGAATTATAATAGTAGGTCAAATCCCTCCATTGTGAAACTTTATTGGTCTTGAGAGACTTTACACCAGGGATTTGACTGGCATGGTATTAGATATCCACCTTCTCATATCCAAACACACAACCTCAGTGCTACAAGATAGTCATGATAGCAAAGATTACAGTGCAATTTCACAGTGATAGAGGGGAAATTCTTGTCCTGTCCAAAGCTGCAGCAGGCAGTGGCTGTATGCCATATGCTCTTAACCAGGTGTTAGGTTCTTATCCCAAAGCAACTGGATCTGATGCCCCACCTCACTGGTGCTTTCAATAGGTCAGAAATTTGGATTTGCAGTCTTGCTTTGCTGCTGCCTCACACTGGAGATACCTAAAAGGTACAAGTACAGAACACTGTCACAGTGAAGTTCCCCAATGCCTAAAGGTTTGAGCTGGATTTACAAATTGTTTAACTTCCCTCTGTGACTGATTTGTAAGCGTGCTCCAGTGCTGCTTATTGTACCAGGCATCATGTGGAGCATCTCTGGAAGTGCTGACATCTCTGTTTCTCTCTCACATTCTGTTTTAGTCATTCACCTACTAATTATAACTTAGACTTCATGGTGATGATGGGAAGGATTTAACTTTCCTTATCTTTCTGAAGCGATTTGAACCTGGGATTAACTATTGTGGGCAGACTGAAGATGTTTTCATTCTCTCTGTTAAAGCTTCTGTTTAATGTGGAATAAATAAATGTGCATCATACCAAATCATAAACATGATACAGGAGTGCTTGAGGCACTTCAGTTCTGTTCCTGCTAGTCTATTTATATTCAATAAATCCCATGGAGGGATGGGATTTGAGCATACTTCTGCTTTAACGTTGCCTCTCTGCTGACTGCTATCAATGCAGTTTTTTCCCTGCTCTTTTATTCCTTAGGCTGTGGCTGCAAGGAATGGAAAATATGGTATTAGAAGATGCAACATAGGATTTTAAATATCATAGCTGTATGGTGTAGAACTGAACTGGTACAAAGTAACCCTGACTATTCCGGTGTGCTCAAGCTATTTTTGTGGCAGGTAATTATGCACTAGATTTTATACCATCTTGGATATTATCTGCCTGCTCAATTCTGATATTACTTTCAGTCAGGTGATTTCTGCTATTCTGCAAGTGGCATAAACCAGTTTCACTTACCTGCCTAATCCAGATTAGTGTAATGTAGATGAGTGATCCAGGGAAGTCCAGGTCTGAGGCTGATCAATGCAGAACTGTGGCCTTATGCTCTGCATAGGTGGGTTAGAAGCCTTCACTTGTGAGACTAAATATGGCACATCCCTCCCTTTTGCAGTCCTAGTGTACAGCAAACACTGTGGCTTATGCAGGTTGCTTTTATTGTAATGAATCTTTAGCTGGGAGACAATATTTCTTTGATTTGATAATGCTTATTAATAAAAAAAAGTACATGAAATGCTGTTTCCTTGAATCAGTAGAAATCAAAAGCAGAATGCTTTCTCTTACAATTCTTGTGCTCTTTTGTTTTCAAGTCTGCATTCTCCTCACAAAGCTCTCCTGGCTTTCTTTCAGGTCAGGGTCAAACAACAGGTAGCTGACTTTGACTTTCTATTGTGTTCTGAGTCTGTGATATTTCTGTGTGTCTCTGTATATGCTTACACATGCCTCCACTGAAAAGAAAATAAAACTTTATCCATTTGCTTTCATTCTCTACTGAACCTTTCCCTACTGACATTGCTCAGGTCCTGATTTGACTTGCATTTGTGCCGGTGGCTCTTGTTTTTTCCTTTCAGTCAGAATAAGGAACTTGCTCACTTTATATGTATCACGAGGCTATCAGTAGCTTCCATAAGGCTTCCATCCACAGATGACATGTGAAAATAATTCTACCTTTTATATTACAGAGAGAACCAGATGGCCTTGGTCTTGGTCTTCAGGAAATAGTAAACTTTCAAGTACGTTTTTTAAGCCACATGAAACACTGTCACATAATTTCTAGTTTAAGTAACTCATTTGATTTCATATGAAATTGCTTGGGGACTTGTATGAGCTGTGTTTTGTAGTACAAATATGTTAGCTAAGAGCTGGGGATGGGAGAAGGCAGACATACATGCTGCTGGAGTTTGGGTTCTTTTAGGCAGTGCGAACTTCCAGGAGCATGTCTACATAGGCCTTCAAATTTGTTGAATCCAGATCTTCACTGTAAGATCCATATAGCTGTGTTGATATATTGCTCATTCTGTTTGAGTATTTTCTTCTCTGTGGGCTCAGATGTATCTACATCCACCCTGAGAGAGTTTGGGCTTGTCTGTAGGTGTTTAAGTAAAGTTTTTCTGTAGCTCTCTTTTTATCTCTGTATGATTAAGGAGCTTTGGGGAGAAAGTGGTGGTGAAGAGCTAAAGGTAAAACTCTGACTCAGTGATGACTCAAGGTAAAGTGACACACTGTTCCCTTGGATAATGAGTGCACACAGTGTAATCTCTGGGAAGAACTGTGCTGAGTTTAGCGTGTCCTTCAGATGCCCTGGAAGAAGGCATGTGATAATACAAAACAGATATGGCAAAGGTCTTCCTAGGAGCTCTTCTAAAAACAAGTGAAACAGTGTTAGGGTGGTACAGCACTTATTTGCATTAGATTGCTACAGCTCACCTTTTAACCTCTGTCAGGTCTGATTTTTATTCGTTAGTTATGTATGTAGCCAGACAGCAGGTATAAATATGCAAACTGCTTGTACTTCCTCAGGTTGGTGAAAAAGTGAGTGGGTCTAATGGCTAAATTGCTTTGTGTTTAACGAGTATTACTACACTGGGAATCTAAATCACAGCACTACAAGTTAAACACCTCATCTTGCCACATAAGTCTGCTGTGATTTAGTTTTTCCCAGTCTTCCCATGCTATGATACTAAGGAAACTCCACTGTAGCCATTCATACCCGTGCCTTGCACCTGAAATCTCCCCAGGCATGAAGATTGGTTCCGAGGCCAGGGAAATAGCCTGGAGAAGCAGCTATTTCCCTTGTTATGTCCTCAACCTACCACAAGATGACAATGTTTCAGAACTTTGATAGCTAATAACAGCAACTAGATGGCTATATCTTTTTAGCTGACTACCCAGGCTTGGGTGGTGTCTGTAAATGACAGTGAATTTGGAGTGCTAAATGGGATGTAATGGTATAATCGAGAGAGAGGAGATATAAAAAAGACTGGCAGCCCACTGAGGTTCTGCTGGGTCGGCTGTCAAATGGTGACATGCTGAATCTATCATTTGCTGTGTGTCAGTCATCTGAGGCAGCCTGCCACATACCTGCTACTAGCTTGATCCAAGTTTCTTGCCAGAGGTCTACACACAACGTGCTGTGTTGAGTTTTATCATTAGTATCTGGTTTAGAGTTGCTGAGTGAAATATTATTGCCTGACATAAAAAACCAAAACTTAGCTGGAGATCAGACAGCTGCAACATCAGTTTCACAACTCTTATTTTCACTTAAATGATAGTTCTTTCTTTGTTAATATCCCTTGACTATTAAATGACAGTTCTTGTGCTACCTTTCAAAAAACAGCTACTGAAAAGTTGACAGCTTAGACATGGAAGATGAACGTAAAGTAGTATGTAATACACTATTTCTGCTACTTTTGACTTGGCTCTACATTACAGATGCTTGATTTTTCTAATAGAGGTTGTTGTTTTTTCCCATTATGATGGTGAAGAAGGAGAGAAACAGATTTGTATTTATTAAGGATTATGTTAGTTGTTTTGACATAATCAGTTACATAAATATGCTTAAAAAGCATGCATATTTAAGAGAACACTCAAAATCAGAAAATAAGCAGTATTGTAAAAAGGCGTCCAGGAACATCTCAGTTATTGGTCATTATACAGCTCTATGGGAGAATATCTTCTCTGCTACTGTTTAGTTTCTGTTTCTAATAACTGCTTACCATCAATCTAATATTTCTACTGATCATTTCTCAGAGGTTTCGAAGACCTGGAACACCATTTGATCTCTGTATGCCCTCATGTCTTCTTCCATAAAATGAGGGCAATAATACTGTCCTCTTTATTTCCCATATGGTCCTATGATGACAGCATGACAGCATAGTCAGCTTTGCTTGGTTATATTAAGTTCAAACAATAAAAGGATTTAGGAAAAAAAACCTTTCTTTATAAGTGAGAAACAAATACCATATGAGACAGAAAAAAATTTAAAACTTTTAGAAAGACTTTTAAAAGGGTTTAAAAAATTAACTTGGTTTAGACACTGCTTGTAAATCCTCCATGTTACCGTTAATTTCAATGGGAAGGAGAGGACACATTAATGTCATATAACTTTAGATGTCTAAAAGATGTTAATCTAGTCTGGGCTAGTCACCTGGCTTGTTCTATAGTCAGCCTGTAGGCAAGTCTTCAAGATAATTAATCCCATCTATCTTAGATACTTGTTGAAACAACACCCTGTACAGCTGATATTAATTTTCCATTAACCAAAGAAGCAGCTTAAAAAAGCTGCTTAAACCAGGCTTATTTTTAGACAGCCTAAGCAATCTGTCTCCTTTCATGACTAAATCATCTACTTTTAGTTTGAAAACTTGAAACACAATTTTTTCAAGGACCCAATGAAACTGTATGGATAAGGCTTGCCTTTAGGAAAGAGAGGATTCAAAGAAACACAAGAGAAGGAATTGTTAGGCAAAGATGAATATAAGCTGCTGCTTGATTATAGCTGCAGAAGAAAAAATGAAAATTTTTCACAGATGAAATAACTTGTGTTCTTTTATATGAAGACAATGAGTTAATTTTCAAAAAAACATTCATCCAATGAGATTTCAAAAGAAATGTGTTGGTTATCCATCAAAATACTTAATTTAGCTTTTCAGCTTTAAAAACAGTTGCAGTGTTAGGGAGCTTAATGAAACAATAACAATAAAAACAAAATAAACCCTCCAAACCTTGTTTTGAGGCAAAAAGCAATCTCCCCTTGCCCCAGCTCTGGGAAATATCTATAATTTCTAAAGTATATTTCTAGACAGTGAAGAAAAACAAGCAAACAAACAAAAAAAAATCCTTAACCTTTCTGCTAGAAAAAGTATTTGTTTTGATGAATCAGCACCATGTGGGGGGATGGCAGGGAGAAGAAATTTCCTGACTAAAAATGCTACAGCTGCCTCCTTCCCAGGGTGTACTTGTAGGTGTTACATGAGCATTCAGGTTGTATTTTGATTATTTTATTGGAATAATTTTGCCCCCACTGGGAATGCATTGAAAGGGAAGCTGATAATCTTCCTTAAGAAGCCCTTGACAGCTGGTAAAAAAGGTTAAGGGAACAGTGGCTCCCCTCATAACTTGTTCTTAATCTCTTGTCCAAGTGCCTGCTGCTGGCTATTTGCAGGCACTGACTCTATTGACCCAGCACAATAATACTGTGTACTGCCCTGGGCAGCAAAAAAGAATTCTTTGACTTCTCCCCATCTCCTATGGAGCCTGTGGAAAAAACAAGGATTTCTCAGCCCATAGCCCTTTCCAAAATTTGTCCCAGGCTGTCTTCTTTCAAGACAATTGATTTACTAATTACTGTTCTCTTTTCAGGCCCCAAATTAGGGCAGTTTTATGCAAAACAGAGGGATAGCATCACATAACTGCCATCAGGAATTGTCTTGGAGTGAAATGTATTCACCTAATAGTTCTGAATTAAAAGGTCAGAGACTGTGGGCAGATTAAATATGAGCCATAAATTTGATGATAAATGGGGAAGTCAGAGTCTACTCATAGAAGTAACTCATAGCAACTGAAATTCCTTCTCTTGACATGACAAACAGAGATGATCTTAATTCCTTATAGTGTGTTATATCTGATGTGTAGAGTTGGTTTTTTTTTTCTCATAATGATGTGCATCAACAGTACAATGTCTAGTTTCTGCATTTGCTGTGTTTATTTCAAATATGCTTTTGGGAGGCAGCTGTATTAGAAGACTCAGGGGACTGTATCCTCCTCCAGCTTTCATGCCATGTGCCATGCAATGGAAAAGTGGCCACACAACTTTGTCCCTGCCTGCCCAAATAGCAACTCTCCCCAATTCAATGTAGAGAAATACAACACCTGAAATATTAAAAAAAAAAAGACTCTCACAAACAGAGACAAGAACAAGTGAAGAATCAACAAACACTGATTAGTAATTTCTGAATAAGTTATTTAAAAACATTCAGTTCTGAGACAAAGGCAGAGGTTATGTAGAAGTTATACTTTGCTCTTTTTATAAATGTTAAATTCTTATATAATTTAATTCACTTGTATCTACTGACATCAATTTATCCATACCTGTGTGAAATTGAATCTATATAGTAACTTACCGATCATGAAGCTACATAAAGTAGCTAAGTTTAGCTGTCTTAATTTACACCTTTGAAAAGACTTCCATTACTCATTTCTCTTGCTGTACTCTTTGAAAGCCTTGACATACATATTAAGCCAGTTTTAACATATGGAAGTCAATTTATTGACGTTTATGCATGCTTTAAGTAAGTTTACAGTCTAGAAAAAAATCTGAATTGGTAAGATACAGCTCTGAGGATCAGTAAGATGGTGTGTTGCAAGAATTCACAACCCTTCTGAATGAGACTTATTCTTTTTTACTGTCAGTATTATGTGGTCCTTAAGCAGCTCTTTGCATGCTGCATTTCAGGATCTCTGCCACTAGAAAGTAGAAATTTCTTTGAATACTTCAAAAGCATTAAAATTAGGTTTAAAGAAGGAAAGAATGTGATTTGTTATGATAATTTGTTTTACAAAGGTGTAATTTACCAGACAGAAGAGGTAACTCTAGATTTATTTCAGAAAACAGAATCAGTCCATGAAAGGTCTTACGAAGGAATGATCATTGACATACATGGTCTGTGCATTTGCTTCTTGCAGCTTATGTCCCAAAACTCACAATGAAAAACTATTTCACATGGCCAAGGACTGAAGGGCTCAAACACTAACTTTAAAATGCCTTTAATTATGATTCATTTCCATGTATAAGAGAGAGTATGTTAACTCTGAGAATCTATTACACACTGTATTGTGGCTTTCACCAAAAGCAACAGGAAGGCTGCCACTTCAGCAAATTAATTTTATGGAGTTATGACATCTTTCATTAGCTGAGGATTAGTCTCTCTATCTTTGTCCCTTCTTCTTTGTCAGTGCCATTAAAGGATGCTGGAGTCTGAACACAGATGCTGTGTTTAAAGAGCGGGTATGCTCCTCAGATGCAAAGTCAAGCAAGGATGGAAAATACAATGAGAAGCTCTGTAGTGATAGCTTTGGAAACTCCAAAATTCAAAGACTCTGGTTTGATTTCACAAGGCGTTTGTCTTCTTACACAGGGGGCTGCTCTATGTTGCTGGTATGAAGGACATGAGGATGTCATTGATGTGTCTTTCTATGAATAGCTAGGAACAGTAACAGTGTGGCTTGACCTTTGCCTTGGGAAGGTGAAAGCCTGATAATATCATAGGAGGGCTCAGCTTGTTCCAAATGATACAGAAGGCTGTGAGGCAGCAAGCAGAGCAAGGGAAAGGGAAGAGACAGAGCAAGGGAAAAAGATGTTCCTATCAACTACAAACTTGGGAGGGCAAAGCGAGGAACTGCTTAAAGGTGAGCAAAGTCACAATCAAATTGTCCTATTTAACAGTGGGAGCGTAGAGAGTCAATTTAGATAATGGAGAAGGAGTCCCCAGACAGGTCTAGCTTTGTAAGCTTCCAGAGAACTCTGCACTAGGCCAGGACAGGTTTTTCAAACAGTAAAACAACAGGTCCATGTCTCCTTAGGATTATGTTTAACTGGGCATTTCTCTGCAAAGCATAAATGAATTTGATTGATTTTCCTGTTAAAAGTTTATCTGGGGTTCCATTCTCATCACTGTCACACATTTCACTGAATTTATCAATAAACCTGTTATGTTTGCATGGCTAATGTTCTGGAAGGTGAAATGCTTAAATTAAGCTATTGGGGTTTCTGAGAGTCATATCCACATTGGCACTAAGAACTTGCAGAATTTGATCTGAGGTGTTCCCCTTTCCTCTGGTATGATTTCAGATCTGTCATATGCCACAGATAGAAATGTAGGATGCAATAGAAGTTCTTCACCCTGGAAGTTTAGAGCATATGGAGTCATTGTGATGGGGCCAAACAGAGTGTCCAGGGAGAGATCAGGAACAGGGTCATTTAGTGTTGTCTCTGCATGTACGCATGAAGCACTAGTGATAGAGCAGATGTGCTACAGTTTGGCACCATTGCTTCCAGTGCTGTTCATAATCAGTGTGTTTATAAAAGGTAAGATACATTTTAAACATTTCTCCATATTTAAACTTGATACAGGGAGGAGGAGGGGAAGGCAGGAGAGGAAGAGAGAGCAGGATTTCTCTTCAGAAAAAGGCAGTAATAGCATGGTAATCATTTTGGAGTAGCTGAAGAGGGAAGAAAAAAAATTAAATGCAATCTAATACATAACTGTCATTTATTATGAGTCACATCTTTCATTTTAGATTCAGATTATCTCCATCCCATATAAATGTGGCATTCCTCAGCTTTCTACTACTGCAAATTATTGACTTAAAGAATATGTATTAGAACTTGCAGGAAAGTACTTTGCTAGAGGAATGAGTCACTGCAAATTTCATCATCCAGACTTGACTATTCATAGAATCATAGAATAGTTAGGGTTGGAAAGGACTTTAAGATCACCAGTTCCAACCTGCCTGCGATAAGCAGAAGCACCTCACACTAAACCATGTCACTCAAGACTCTCTCCAGCCTGGTCTTGAGCACTGCCAGGGATGGAGCATTCACAACTTCCCTGGGCAACCCATTCCAGTCCCTCACCACCCTCACAGTAAAGAACCTCTTCTTTATATCAAATCTAAACTTTCCTTTTTTAAATTTGAACTTGTTACCCCTTGTCCTATCACTGCAGTCCCTAATGAAGAGTCCCTCCCCAGCATCCTTATAGGCCCCCTTCAGACACTGGAGGGCTGCTATGAAGTCTCCATGCAGCCTTCTTTTCTCCAGGCTGAACAGCCCCAATTTTCTCAGCTTTTTACTTGTCTTTATGTCTTAGTGTATATTTTTGCCCTAATTCAGGCTTTATGAAGGATTAAATCTGCTACCTTGAAGCTGTTTATCTCAGATTTTTATAAAATGTGGTCTTCAGGATTGTTATCTCTTATAGTAAAATTAAAACACAAACTTTCAAAATACATGCAGCTATTTGGGTGACTGTCATTTTTACTGAATAAAAGAGAGATGATAAAATAGAAACAAAATCTAAAATGGGTGCAACAAGTATGGATCTAGCACTATCTGAAGAGATAGCCACAAACCGGAGGGGAACTTCTGGTTGCTATTTTTACCTTTCTATCTTTTACTTGGATACCAGATTAGCTCAAGAAAATGGAGGAGAAAAGTTTGGGGTTTCTTTTTTTCCATGCAGCATAGAATGAGCACCAAATTATAATGTTCAGCACAAAACAATTAATGGAAAACAGAGACTTAGCAAGACAAAAAAAATATTCCTTTAAATATCAGGTTTTTAGAACAAGTGGCACTTTGGTGCTCAGTCCATGAAAGTTACAGGTAAGTATAGAAGGTAAACAAAGAATACCATAATCCAGTGAGGATTAACAGGTCAGAATAAAATTAATCTAAAGTAATAGACATATTTATTTAACATTTTTATTATTATTATTTTAGAGAAAAACATGACTTTTCAGCAACCAACTAGAAGATGCTTTCTTCTGCTTTCTCACTAAAAGTCAATAAATTTGGAGGAGTTCTTCTGAAGTCAATGACATTAGAAAGACAGAGATGAAACGATTTTTTATTCTCTTTCTACAATCTACAATCTTTCCTTCTGAGTGTATTTGGCATAGTAAAGTCTCAAGTAGCAAATAGTCAGCATCTTAGCCCTGAATCTTGATTCAAATCTAAAATTGTTCAAGCCTGGTTCGCTATGCTTAACTTTCAGATAAACAAACTAATGTTGCCACGAAGACACTGCTTGCAAATGTGCCCTGCATAAACACTCTCAGACATTTTTATATGTATCCTTTCCTTGTAAATTATAAGCACCAATTGAATTATTTGTCATCTATTTAATTGGTTGTAAAAAGATATGTTTATTTTGTATATGCAGTGTCTCTGCACATGACTTTTCATTCTATTCTGTTGGACAGTGTTTGTATCTTCAGTTTTCTGGTAGGACATTTATTGCCCACCTGCATGTCCCCCCGCCCCCCCCCCTTCATTGAGCCAGATTTGCAATTTATTCACAGTCATAGCTCATACATGAACATTCAGATGGTTCTTGAGCACATATTTCTCCAATTAGAAACAGTACTTTCCATCCAGGCTATTGCGTGCCTCTGGTTTAAAGGTGAAAGGGTTGCTTTATATTTTCTCTGCAAGACAATTTATATATTAAGATCTCTTTCCTGGCTTCAGGTTTCCTTTACTTCAGGAAGACTGAGTTCTCTTTTCATGAATTGGATGACACAAAAGTAGACGTGAAAGTTGTCTAAGAAGTAAAAGGGGTTTGGGCTTTTTCAGGACGGTGCAAAGCCCCGGGAAATCCATGGGGAGCCTGCCATCAGTTCCCCAACAAGTTCAACCATGACTGTGTGGCTCATTCTGGTGCAAATAAATGATAAAATTCACTTCTACATTTAATCATCTGGCTTAGGACTTCATGGAGGAAGAGCTAGTCCAGGAAAAGTGAAAAGCTTTCCAAAAATATCTTCAAATGAAATGCAAACCTAAGGTTCAGACAATTCAGTTAGATATGTTCGCTAGTTGCAGAAGAGTAGAAGTGCTAAAAACACAGTTTTGCACTACTTCTGTGCTAATCCAAAGAGAGGGAGGAGAGTGTGGGAACTTCCCAGAGCTAGTCCTTGCAAGATTTCTGGAAGTGAGGGATTTAGGAGTCTGGGCGCTTCCAGGTTTAGGACACTGTCCTGGTATAAATCCCAATGTTGTGGTCGTTGGAAGACATGGAAAATAGTCACAGAGTGCTTGTGATTTCCAAAACATTGCAGCTTCACATTATCAATTACAAGTCTGATAGAGGTAAGTAACCCCCTGAAATGTTTATTTAGATAACAGTCCTGTGAGCAGGTCCTGAGAAGCAATCACTATTAAAATGGTGGATTTTATTACATTCAATAAAACACATGTTGCAGAAATGACATCTCAGTTTTTCAAATAGCTAGAAATTGCTGAGCTTAATGGGCACTGGAGTGATGATATAATCACAGTTTTCTCTGGTGTACAGCCCCTATCATTTATTATTTCAGCTACTGTACATTAGAATTCGCTTACTCTGACAGCCCTGCCTTACCACAGGTCAGCTTGATAGCATCAGCTGGGAATGGATAATAACCAAACTGCACTGACAGCAGGCTTGGCAGAGCTAACTTTAAAGGTAGAAATGTGCTAAAAATACGTAAAGAAGGTGTGACAAAAATGAGAATTGAAGCTGTCCTCACTTGAGTGTTGCACAGCTCCATGGATTTTTGATTTCCAGATGTTTTACCTATCAGATATTCCCTAATGGGTTTCATTAAAATTCCAAAATATGTCAGTCACTCTCAGCTGCTCAGGGACATGGTATTGATGATATAGTGTGTGGTTGTTCAGTCAAGGATGCAGAATAATTCTCCTTCCTTCTTTATTCTTTTTTTTTTTTCCTTTTCTTTAATGGAGAAGCACTGTTTGCAACCCCCAACAGATCTGCTGAGGGAATTTAACAGTTCTGACCCTCAGATGTCAAACATTTTGAACAGCATGTAGAGACAATGCAACTTGAAGGACTAAATGCAAGCTATTTGTTTGAGACTGTGGAGGTAAGGAAACTGTATGACAAGTGAAGTTCAGAAGATTCTGGTGTATATTGAAAAAATTGTAGTTTTTTGTTATGTTTTGATTTGTGGTTTTTTTTTGTTTGTTTTTGTTTTGTTTTTATATTGGGGCACTTTTGGTTTCCCAGGCCGTCTGTTCTGTGTTGTTCATTAGACAAAATGGTCAATCACTGTCTTGCTTTTTGGTTATCTTCTCTCAAGTGGTCTACTTTACCTCCCATACAGTCTAAAGAAAACTGGTTCAGTGGACTAAAGCATGCTGAGCTGATGATGTCCACACTGCCATGGAAGCAGCTATGATTCCACCGAACCTGTCTCAGCACCTTCTCCCCATTCTGTGCTGCAAACTACAGTGGAGGCATGTTCAGCTCCAGAGGAAGACAACTTGCAGCAGCTCCTCATCCAAAACTGAATCCCAGGCAAACAATACTGGCCTGAAACGCCTGCAGTTACTCACAGTCCAGTGCAGTCTTAATGCATTGCAGGGCTATGTTTCAGCCCAAATGGGAGACTGTGGACTTTGGGCTAGAGTCCGTGGCGTGTGTATGGCACAGTACTAATAACTGGTGGTGAGCTGAGCTCGGCTGATTCTGTGCAGCTGTATTCTCAGGGACATGTCTGTGTAAAGCTGAGTGATTTTTGCAGGGATGGATGGGACCACCTCCTGTGGACACTGCTTGAGGAGGCTGAGCCAAATGCCTCCCTGATTCAGTGTTTATGACTATAAATACTGAGCTGTGTGTATCTATTTGTGCCTATGGTCTTCCTCCACCCTATATCTCCTTTCCTTGGAAAAGTATTGTGGGTTTTTTTGGTGATATCTCTGTATTGCTGACAGTGGTGGAGAACTGGCTGCCAAGGGTGATCAGGGAGAGTCTTGTGTTTTTAATGGAGCTGAAATAAGAAACAGATTGCGGGCTATGAGCAGAAAATGTGTTGCTGCCTGCACAATAGAAAAGGATTCATGTAATTTTCTAAAAGAATGTTTAGATATCTGGAATCTGCTCCTGTTGTCTTATAAGGACTTTTCTTTCTGCTTCTAGTGTTTATGCCAGTATGCCCCTGGTTACTTTAGTTCCCCAACTATGCCTAAACATCTAAGCCATGTTATATTTATTTAATCTTTCTTCCTAATTCTGTCCCTCTTGGTCCCATAAGCCAGCCCAAATCAATCCAGTTTGCATTTTTTTTCCCCAATTTCCCCATTCACAGCAAGTATGTATTTTTGACTGTAAGATACCCTAAATTAATGAAATACTCCAGATGCAGTTCTGTAGCAAAGCCATGTAGATAACGAACTGTTTTATCTACTTTGTGATTAGCTGCCTGTTTTCATTACTTGACTTTTATGTCCCCTCTCTGTCGCATTACTTCATGGCTAATTCATGGCTAGTGATCTCCTCACAACTTCTTCAGAGGACATACTGCTATTACTGCTTCCCTGGTTTTAATCTGAGCATTGCATGCCTGTGTTTGCATCAATTTCCCTGAGATGTTCTGGCTTGCAGTTTTTAAGTAGATTTTGGTCTTTGGTGGGCCTATCATCCTGCATATTCCTGGGGTCTCTTTAACCTACACATATATTATTCTTTTCTTCTATTCTAGAGCCTCATCTGCTTTATCAGAAGCATACAGACCTGAGGTGTTACAGTTTCCAGGCTCAACTATTTTTACAATACCCAATGCCTCATTCGTTTGTCCTCTTTCATTCTCCATCTGCCTCTTATCTAGTCTCTCACCTTGCTTTCTTCCAGCTGATAAATCAATTTTGCCAGTGTGTTTTTTCTTTATCTCCCTCTGTAAGTTTTGTTCTACCCCGTTTTTTTCTCTGAATCACAAGGCAGCCTGTCTACCTACACATCATGGGTATGTAAACTTGAATATATAATATAATGTATAGGGACAGCCTGTTTGATATTACTTTGACAGAAACTGGATTTAAAAACATCATGAAAAGAAAAAGAAAATAAAGTACTACTACAATAAGCACAAACATTTTAACAAATAAAACTATCTCAGAAAGATATGCATTCTGGCTTGGTAGAATGATAATTAGATATTTCTCTGATAGTTACCTACTATTCTAAAAAAGCTATTTTATTCTATTAAAGTTCATATTTAAAATAGTTTGTTTAGTCCTTAAACCACTGATACAAAATTTAATCATAAAAAGCTTGAGAAAATAAAACCTATAGCAAAATGAGCACTACAGACAAGAAGTAAACCATAAAAAGGACTAGAGTGTTAGTATTAACTTACAGGAAAAAAGAATGAAATCAGCCTTTAGCAAAATGCTCTGAATTGTCTTGACCTTTTTTGAAGAAGATTTTGATAGAACTTTGAGGTTTACTACAGAATCTCCTTTCTAGCCAGCAGTAACTATCAAATACTATTTTGTAATTTCAGACAGCTGACACAGGTTTTGTGTCTTTGTTCATCTACTATTTTATGTCTGTAACTTTCATTACAGTGACTCCTTTCCTTTTTACTCCTGAAGGATGAGAACTGAGCATGTAGTGAAACCTTTTGAAGGATGACTCTCCAGTAATTCATGCCATGCACTCAATTATTTAATTTCCTCAATCAAAAGATATTTGGAGGTTTTACAGCTCACAATTATCTATCTAATAGGGAGGTGAGGAGATCATAATTTGAACAACCCACCTGAGAACTTCAGGGAGAATGCAATTTTGGTAGAAATTTCATAAACAGTTCTGAGAAGAAAAAAGGAAACTAGGATAGGTTTCAGACTTTGGATTATGAAGAAAAGGACAATGGAACTAATCCTAGACATAGCAAAGTTATTGCTACATTACATTTATATTAATGTAACTATTATAACCACACCTTACCGAATTGAAAAGGGCCATCCTGCCTGAAGCTGTTGGACCTATATATGAGAGTAACTGTTGAAAGCGGGGCAAGCGTTGATAGGGGTTTTGTGCCATGTATGAGAGTAATGGTTGAATATGGGGCAGGCATTGATAGAGGTTTTCTACTAAAAACCAGCACCACTTGGAGACACAGTAAGAATAACAAATAGAAAGAAAGAGGAAAAAAAACCAAACCAAAACAAACCAAGCAAAGTAAAATGGAATAGACTACCAGTGATTATACCAGATTTTTAATTAATGGGAACACAGGAGATTGCTAAAATGAGTACATTACCTAATAGTGAATTAATATTATATGCTGAAACATCCCACAAGGGAAGAATTGGATATGCTAATATTGTATGAAAGAGATTGCCACTGGCAAATATTTCACTGTAGAGAGTTCTACATTGGATATAAACTCAGGAAAAGCCCCAAACCCCTTAATATATGTCATGAAATATTAATTGCCTAGAAGTTAGTAAAGCAAGATAAAAGCTTGATTGTACACCTTTGTATCCTTTTTATGGTCTTTATTGACTATTGATCCAGAATTGATTTTGGAAATGCAATGCATTATTGTATGAGTAATAGAATAGACATTTTGTGGTATAAAGTTATTACTCCTAAGCAATAATATCCAAAACTGCAATTGGCTTCGGCCTAATGGGATGCTTCTTAGAACATCCTAAAGGGAAGGTATTTAGCTTTACAGTTTGCTTTCCTCCCCTTGGCTCAATAATACTGTCTGCCCTCCAGTAACATTCAGGCTACTCTGCAAGATAAACCTGTTATTCTTGTTATTGTGAAGGGAATGGATGGAAGTGCGAGGCAGCACTGGATCTGCAGTTTGATATGACATTTTTGTTGTAAAATATATGTTTATTTTGGTTTGGAGATCTTTTTCAACTCTGCAGCATTGTGAGAGTAATTGAATACCTTTTTTACAAAAGAAAAGAAGGGGAAGGAATTTTTCATTTAGGATTTTGATAAATTGTTAGCCAATGGAAACAGTATCTAAGTCTTCATATTTTGGCCAATGACTGTTTAATTGCATTTAAGAAAACAGTCAGTCAACTTTTATATTGTTCTATAAAAAGCCATACGTCTGCTTGTATTTACTAAAACCGTCACTGACCTCAGTAACCTGTGGTGAATGTGATTCAAGTTTCATATTTATGAAGAAACCTGAGAATAATTAATGTTCCCTTGGACTGAAATGGTAAAAAACCAAACACCCTACACCCGCCAACTCTACAGAAGGTGACTGCAACAGAAAACATTGATTTTCAGCCATAGTCTGTATACCTTGCAGTGTATTATATGAAACACAGATGGCAGACACTAAATACTGATAAATTAACTAATTGTAGTAGGTTCAGCTATAGCAGTCATTTTTCTCCTTCTTAGTAGCTGGTGCAGTGCTGTGTTTTTGACTTTCAGCCTGGGAACAGTGCTGATAACACTGATGGTTTTAATTGTTGCTAAGTAATGTTTACTCTGACCAAGGACTTTTTGAATCTCATGCTCTGCCAGCGAGGAGAGGAAACTGGGAGGAAGTAGAGACAGGACATCTGGCCCAAACTAGCCAAAGAGGTTTTCTGTATTACAGTACATCATGCCCAGTATATAAACTGGGAGAAGTTATCTGAAAGGCCCAGGTCGCTCCTGGGGTCAGGCTGCATATCAGTCAGCAGGTAGTGAGCGGTTGTATTCTCTTCCCTTGTTATTTCCCTTATCATTATTATTATTGGTAGTAGCAGCAGTGGTTTGTGTTATACCTTAGATACCAGACTGTTCTCATCTCAACCTGTGGGAGTAACATTCTTTTGATTCTCCTCCCCACCCCTCCAGGAGCAGGGGAAGGAAGAACCAGGGGGAGTGAGGGAACGTCTTCATGGTTCTGAGTTACCTGCTGGGCTTAAACCACGACACTAACCCATGTTCAGTTCAGTTTCTAAGTTCCATTGGAGCTCATTAAAACATTTTTTTTTTATTATTATTACTATTTGGTAACCAATGGCTTGCTCATAATTTCTTCTGGCTAATCAGTTGCCAAATGAAAGACTGATTCCAAACCCTTAATTCCCTTTGAATATGAACTGAATTCATTAAATTATTTGTCAATGTTTTTCTCTTAACTCATGATGAAATGTGGTTTCATCTTAACGTTCAAGATGTATAAAATGGCAGAGACAGGCCTTCAGCTGCTGCAAACTGGCACAGATTCACTTATTTCAATAAAGAGTTTTCAGAATTTTCAGCAGATTGCAGCTGGGCTTATAGCTAGAGTTGACCTATTCCATCTGTGGTCTGCTCCCCAGTTGCCTTACATTCAAAATCGAGTGCTCCTAAACAGTTGCTCACTCTGGAAATATTAAGTGTGTGAGTGAGAGGTTTCTCTTGTGTTTTGAGTGGGAATTTCTGACTAATGCTTTCAGCCTTATGCTTGGCCACTTCACTTCTTCATTATTGTCTCCCTGCTATTTAACATATTTGCTTCCATGATAGTATTTCTTTTGTTTTGTTGCTGGTCTTGTTTCTCCTGGTTTCTTGTCATTCTCTTGAAAATGGTATCTGACAGTTCACTGCCTGTTACTGAATCATTCCAGCTATTCTATCTTCCAGCTGATGGCCTGAATATTAACAATCGCTATTACCTTTACAAAAATGTATAAAATAATAAGTAAACCTGTTAAACAATGACTTCAAAGAGATGATTCTTGTCAGTGTGCTGAGGATTTTTTTAAGCAGTGCTCTTAACTCCTGATTAAATATACTTAAGAAATTCTAAATAAGTACACATGTATGTAGAAAGGCAGTGTTCTGCATTTCTGGGTCTACACTCAGTAAAGCATGATGACACATTGTAAATGTAGTCAGTACCGGAAGTCTGGCACTATTAAATGTTTTCCTAAAACTGGATATAGAATAAGTGGATGGAAAACAAATCAATGGCATATGTAAAGCTGTGACTCCTTTGGTTTGTAAGCAAGATAGAATACAGCCCTAATGTCCCTGATGTTTCGTGAAATAAACATATATAAAGTAATCTTGAATTCAATAGTCACTGTCAGATGCAGCCATGGCATTACCTGAGAAAGTACAGGGTAATTTCATTTTTCTAACAGTGTTGTTCGTGCCAGCTGGGATTTTTTTAGTGCTGCACCATGGCAGGAAAACGTGAACCCAAATCTGTAGCATCTAAATCTACCTCCAGGGACTCTTGTGCCAGACTGTCTGAAGCACTTCAGAAGTATCTTTTTTTTAGTGCTGGAATGTTCATATTCATTAACATAATTGAGACAAATGAAAGAGGGGGAAATGCTGAAATAACTGGATTAATTCTCCATAGAATTGTAAGAATTCATGGGGAAAAAGACCCAGGGCAATTGTAAGGGATTTCAACAGTAACAAAGAAAGTGAAGGTTACTGCAGTTCAGAGAAGATGAATGCCTTGGCCATAGTTTGGGAGAGACAAAAAGGAAGAAAGAAAGAAATTAGGCTTGATTCTTATCTCATGCTGCTTGATCATGCTTTGACTCAGGTTTTTGCTTGCACTGTCCTTAGCAGTCCTTGGCTGACTTGCCAGAATGTCCACACTTTTTCTGGGGTCACACTGGCCTGAAGCTGCCTGAAGTCAAGAAAGATGACTAAGTGACTCTGCTTTTCTGCTTTTTTCTCCTTCCCAGTGCCAGCAAAGGTTTTATCTGACCCAAGCACCTGGTCCTCACTGAACCTGTATTAAACATGTCTGTCACTCTGACATACAGTCAGTAATCATTACCTATCTCATAAGCTATGTCACAGGCTAAATCAGAAGCTAACTTCTACCACTGCTATATGCAACAAGGAACTCATTTAATGTCATGATTTTTATTTTAAGTCAAGATATTGGAATAAAATGGTACAGAGTACCTTCCAGGAGCTGTATTCTCAGACACTGCACAGCAGAAGTCCAAGTTGATTCCGTGTGGCCCTTTATGGCAAGATATTATCACATGAACCTGCAGGCAAGCTGGAATATGAATCTGAAGTTTGCTTCCCACTAGCAGACTCATTTATACCGATTTTGGTTCATTTAGACTGATCATGGACACAAATCACAATATAAAAGATTTGTGTCTTCTCCCATGTCTTGCCTATACTTATGCTTCTTACAGCCTGACGCAAGTGCAACTGCTCTACTCTCCTGTCATGTCCTGAACTATAAGCATCACTAAGCATGGAAAGGGGACTATCTCATGTTGGACCTATTGTTATGAGGGCTGAAGATTGTATTATGGGGCATGTGAGAACCCAAATTAAAAGCATGGTACAGAGTATCAGAAATCTTACTGTCATGGTTTAAACCCAACCGGCATCTCAGAACCCAGAACACTTACTCCGTGAATTGGTACAATTATCTATAAACGGGAAAAGTTGTGCAAAGATGGGACTTGCACTGAATCAGATTACAGGTGGCAGTATTTTTCTGAGTTGATGTTTCTAGCACAAATATCCCAGAATCTGGCAAACAAAAGGCTGAAAGAATGTAAATGTAGTATTTGTAAGGAATCTGTAAGTGTATTGACTCCAGGAGCATTGACTAGAAGTAAGCGTATTGACTACAAACTAATTCTGGTTGTAGATTGGCAGGGGTCGTGAATTGGGACCATGTGTTCCCTTACAGTTTCCCTACAGCAATGTCCCTCTCCTTTTATTCCTGTGTAGATAAATAATATCACTGGCATAACTATTTCTTCCGCAAGTGCAGCACAGCTTTGCAGCTGAAATGTGTCTCTGTTTTCTGCCTGCACAGCAGCCACTCAGTCAGGTGTGCAGCTCATCATGTTTGTATTCATGCTATGGGTTGTAAGCACAAAAAACGCCAGAGTAAGTTGTTCAGGTGTCACCTGTGCCCATAAAATGATGGTCACCCTTTGAAGATAAACTCATGGAAAACAGGGTATGTATAATAAACCATTTCATTGATGGATGTTAGCTGCAGGGGGAGGATAAAACAGGCGCTTACTTATAACTGCTAAGGGTAATCTTTCGTGAAAGCAAAACATCTATTGTAATCGCACAAAGACTTGAACACTATGAAGGCAAAATCAGATGCTAGCAGCCAAGTTGTCCTCAAGTTTGTTGGGGCTCCTTCCCAGGAGGGCTATATTCAATTATATTTTTCAGTGGTTTGCCAAAAGAGCTTCACAGTTAAGCTAGCTGAGCTTGCATTCGGATTTTCTACATCAAGTTACAAACGTCTTGCTTTGCAAAGCTTTCCAGCTGACCTGAAGTGGCATGCCAACAGTACTAGAGCTAATTGAATATATATCTCATTTTTCATTTTTGCAGCTTTACGGACCATTTCCTCATTAAAAAAGGTGAGTGTTTGCACAGAAGCAGGCAAGAGAATTAAGCAGCAGGAAAATCTCTATGACAAGGTGTCTCTTTCTTTTGTTTTTGAGTTTGGCAGCTGGATACTTCTGTTAACACATATTTATCTTGCCTAACATAATAATTGGGAAATGACTACTTTGCTGTGGAAGAAATATCCTGTATGCAAGAAACTCTTTGCCTCAAGGCTGTGGTCTATTCTGTGTTCATAGTGCCATATATATCCTTATAAAATTTGAAGAGAGATCTGTAATGATCATCAGTAAAGCACAGCTCTGCAAGGACTAAGGAGGGTAAAAATTTCAGATAGTCCATGATATAAGGAGGCTTTTTATACTAATTAATCAATGCACATGTCTTAGATTCTGGCATTCAGTGCTGTTTGAGTTCTCAATGAGGGGTGCCATTTTGCATTACACAGTTTCTTTCCACTAAAGGAAATGATCATGCGTATTTAGGAAGTGAACTTCAGAGTTTTTCTTGTGCATCACAGGACACCAAATATTAGCATTATGCTCGATGTTCCTTTGCAATTCATAATCCCTTGAGCCATTCTGCTCATACAAACAGCTGTAGGGAAAGCGTACATAAGGCCAGGTACACATTGGATTTGGGCAGAGGTACTGCGTAGGACTGAACATTAAATAAGCTTATTGAGGTAGAACAATATTGGTGTTCAATAAAGTTTATTGAAGTAGAAAATAAGCAAAGTCTCAGCACTTTTTTAAAAATGACTCTGAGTGCTAGCTAATCCCTGGACAAAACATATAATATCGGCTCCCAGCTCTCATTTCTCAGTTCTCATAGATCTTATATGCTCCAAGTGCCTTTTTTAGCATTTTCTTCCAGAAAAGTAAATATTTTTTTTAACAAAAAGAGGTGAAAAAAAAAAAAAAAAGTATTATTGGTGTAATACTAAATGCCATGTATTAGGAACCTAACTTTCTGTTGTACTGAATTGTACAAATGCTCCAAAGGAGTCAGTGTCCTTATTGAATGGTCTTACTGCATTTTCAAGCGGAAATGCTTCAATGCATGAAGAACTTGTTCTCTCTCTGTGCCCCCCTGACTCAGTATTGATGCAGTATACACATATTTGGAGATATTGAATGAATAGAAGCATGATCAAAGAGGAGGGAACGATCTAAGACTCCTAAGTAGAAGATTAGGTCTTTGAAGTGACCGAGAGTGCTAAAAGGCGTGTGTGGTGTGTTCAAAAGAGCAAGTGTGCCCAGTGTCTTTGATAGGAGAAGAAACACAGTGAAAATCATAGAACCATAGAATCATAGAATAGTTAGGGTGTGGAAAGGACCTTAAGACCATCTAGTTCCAACCCCTCTGCCATGGGCAGGGACACCTCACACTAAACCATATCACCCAAGGCTATGTCCAACCTGGCCTT
>JAOEHX010038310.1:0-23736 GCA_025448015.1 Bolborhynchus lineola | reverse complement strand
GCAATTTCTGCGCTACGCCCAGGGCTCAGAAGTACTTATGAGCCGCCACAATGTCGGCTATCATATCGTGTACAAGGAGGGACAGTTCTATCCTGTGAACCTGCTAAGGAATGTGGCCATGAAGCATATCAGCACACCGTACATGTTTCTGTCTGACATCGACTTCTTGCCCATGTATGGACTCTACGAGTACCTCAGGTAAATGAACAGTGGAGGAATTCCCACTGTGACCTGCATTTTCAGCCCTTCCACACCCCATCCTTCGCATACATTCCCAAAACAATGGGTTTTGAGCAGGACTGGAAGAGGCAACTGATGGATGTTTAAGTGCCTAGCAAGGTTTTCAGGGTAAAGGCTGTAACTGGAAGGAAAGCAGTACAGTTATGAAAGAAAAATCTTGGGTCTACATGTGAGCCCTGTTAGCCATCAGAATAATTCCCTTGGAGCAGGAAGAATCAATTTGAAAATTGAACTGGACTAAGTATTATTAAATGTGCAAGAGCATCCTGTATTAGCAGAGATGTGAACCGGGCGATTTGCCTAAAAATCTCTGGTTCTTAATGTCAGTGACAGAAAAAAACATTCAAAGCATTACTGAGTTTACTATCCTCTGACACTCTTAATCCAGTTCTGTAACTTGAAAAGAGGGAGCTAGTCTAACCAGCTCAGAAATACGACTGCAATGCCAGCACCTGTCAGGGCAAAATAGCATAAGGAAACTGTGAAGAGTAACCTCAGTGTGTATTGTATTATAATGAATGTGAGCAGGTTAGGCTGAGCAAGCTACAGACCTCTGATCCATGAACTGGGCTTTTTTTAATAAAGACCCTTTTCCCCGGCAGAGCCTGGCCCATTGAGGCCAGCGCGTAGAGCAAGGATGACACCCTGTGGCCATATAGAAGGATTTCGCTTCCTTATTTTGACCAGTTGCTTGTCATCTCTGTTCTAATTTGGTAAAAGTTAATCAAAATGTTCCACTGAGAATCTGCCTGTAGGTGATATTTTTCAGTCAGTAGGTCCAGGGTTCTGGAGTGTAAAGGGAAATACACGTTCCAGTACCATAATTATGGAGGAATTCTTTTATTTCAGGCTTAACATTTTAGTAAGTGGCTTCTCACTTCTTCCTCATATGGAGAATTAATTGCCTTTTTCAATGTCTGTGTCCATGTACGGCGTTAAATTCACTATTTAGAAGGATGGAACACCTCTCCTATGAAGAAAGCGTGAGAAAGTTGGAGTTGTTTCCCCTGGAGTAGAGAAGGCTCCGGGAATACCTTATAGCAGCCTTCCAGAGCCTAAAGGGGGCCTATAAAAAAGATGGGGACAAACTTTTAGCAGGGCCTGTTGTGATAGTACAAGGGGTAATGGTTTTAAATGAAAAGATCTGACATAAGGAAGAAATTTTTTACAGTGAGGTTGGTGAAACACTGGCACAGGTTGTCCAGCAAGGTGGTAGATGCCCCATCCCTGTAAACATGCAAGGTCAGGTTGGACATGTCTCTGAGCAACCTGATGTAGTTGCAGATGTCCCTGCTTATTGCAAGGGGGTTGGACTAAATGGCCTTTAACGTTCCCTTCCAAACAAAATTGTTCTATGATTCTATGGCTTTAAAGACAGTTTTCGATAATATGACTGAAGTTTGATCACACTGTGTCAGCTTGTTTCCCATTTAAGGATATTTCTTGTTTGACCTGTGCTGTCAGGACTCCAAAGTAATTCTATCCCTTCCACACATTAGTTGTCTCAGGATGTATGTAGGGACAGTTGTTGTTAGCTTCTCTGTTCTTCGACATTAGTGTTGCGTATTGTTACGCTTTTTCATATTGATGCTGGACACAGTAAGGATGGCATCTGTTGATACTGGCATGTAGTACTAAAAAAGCAGCTCATTCCTTCATACTGCTTCACAGTGC
Organism: Bolborhynchus lineola; assembly: GCA_025448015.1. NCBI lineage: Eukaryota > Metazoa > Chordata > Aves > Psittaciformes > Psittacidae > Bolborhynchus > Bolborhynchus lineola. The sequence goes on along the minus strand of JAOEHX010038310.1, from coordinate 21,822 downwards.
AGTTATGGGAGCCAGCACTGAAAGGAAGAAAAACATAGACAAAATGATGCACCACAATATGCTTGAGTTATTACAACCATAGAAATAATTCTTGTATGGTAATAACACATCACGGAACTAAATACACAGTGATACCACTGATTGGTGCTGTTTCAGAAGAAAAAAAAAAAAATCCAACACAGATTCACACTGAAAGATGTTGCATCCAGATGTGTTACTCTACCAGTATTTTGTGACTCCTGTACCACCTTAAATCTGACTGTGAGTCTCAGTTGCCTGGGAATTCTGAAATTACTAATCTGCTACTACCAGCTCTTGAAAAAGGAATTGCATTTTTTTTTTGCATGTGTTCTAGAGGCTTTTGTTGCTTTTTCAATAATTTTCCTGAGCAAAACAGCACAGAGGTGCAATGAGAATATTTTAAATACAGATACCCTGCATCTTTCTTCATTGTCCATTCCCACTGCCTCTGCAAATAGCTGATTAGTGCTGTCTATCCGAGTGGCAGTGATTGTTTGTTAGAGAGATGTACAAACGTTTTCATTTTCATTTCCTCAGTAGAGTAACCAGAAACAAACGGAAATAGTGTGTTTTTTCAAGGTGTCTCTTTGTACGATGAAACAGTCAAGTCCCTCTCACTGCAAGTTTGCTTATTTATATATATTTTGTATTGTGTCTCTGCAGACAATATATTCTCAGAAAGGAAGGAATTTTGAAAAACATTTTCACAATGTTTTGAAGATATTGTTTGTGACATTTACAGCCAGTTTTAAAGGGGAAAGGCGGTCCCTCTAGTTCTCGGTTGCTGACACTTAGATTTTTGCTAATTGAGCTTTTTCACAGCTGTGAAGTAAGACCATTTCAATGCTCTTAATCTCCATCAAACCCCCTCCCTTACTCTTCTGTGAGGTACAAAAGGAATGTGTCATTTAAAGATTTTCTATTTACAAAACTCAGACACTTTCATGATCTGGCTGAGTGGAAGTCTTTTGTCACCATCCCTTATTAGTTACTAAGGTCATCTTGCCGTTGCCCCAAAGGTAAAAGCTCTTTCTGGTTGCTACAAGTGAGGTGTGTGGGTCATCCTAAAGGTTCTTCTAAGATAAAATAACTAGACAGGCTGCTTATCTACAGTCGTCACAGCTAGCATTGAAGTTCTTCCCTGACACATTTTGTGTAAAAATATGCCCTTCACTTCCAGTGACACATTAGCATGATTGGGTCCTGGCATCCAATCTTTAACCACAGGTTTTATACCTGTCCCTGCAACATCGGTTTTGAAGTATTTCTGGGTTTTCTTCAGCATCTCAGCAAGAGACACACTTCACGTTGTGTCTCTTGGTTTTTATTTGTCAGATGCCTTTGTAGGTTATGCACTCCTTCTCATTGCTTTTGCAGAGAGAAGGAACATTCTAAGAATATGAATTCAAGAGTAGAGTGACAGCTCTCCAGTTCTTACCACAAACTCTGTGACTGCTGTATTCATTGATCTTGAGCTAACCATTTACTGAGTTCTGATAGAAGAAGTTGATTTTAATTAGTGGACCTTTTTCTTTTTCCCTGCATTCGGTGCTTTAGGATAAGGTTGCTAACCTTTCTGTGTTTGAGCTTCTCTACCCTCCAGAAGTGGGCATGATGTTACTATCTGCCCCTATAATGATGAGAATTATGTGTGAATTTTTGGAAAGGACTATGGAGTTGAAAAGATTGACATCAGTACGTTGGAGTTCATTTAACCTGTGAGGAGACTCGTGATTTAAGATTCATTTCTTCAAAGCTTTGCAAAAAATAGTGTTGATTAGTAGATTTAGGAATTTAACCTAACCTTCACTGTGTCAGAATGACATACATAAGGTCTGAACACAAAGATGCCTGGGAAATGGTTTCCTGGACAACACTAGCAAAAAGAAAGCTCTTCATAAACCCCTGTATCCATATTTTGGGGCTTGGGGGAAAAGGACAGATAAAGGAAAAAGGATACTGAATCAATATTACTGAATCCAGAACCCAGCCCTCATTAGAATAGTGCAGAAATTAAACAGTTTACTCAATGTTTGAAAAATAACCTGAAAACTTTCCTATTCCAAGTACCACAGAGCCAGTCAACCAGCAAATGGCACATCCACTGAAAACAGGATAAAAAAGTCACCCCATGGAAAAGGAAAAGTAGATTTGCTTCAAATAAGAAGAGGTTATATTTTCAACTGGCTGATTGAGGAGCAGACCATCAGCCAAGTCATCAGGAGAAAATGGAAGGTGTTTTTCAACTATCAAATCCTCCTGCCATTATCACATTTTGCATGGCCTATTTTGTCCTTTATCACTCAGGTTCAACTCCTAGATGTCAGCACTTATTTCTTCTTCCACTTACTTTAGTTCTTTATGTCATATAGTCCACATCAAAGGCAGGCTATTCTACTCAGAGGTCAGTGCTGCTGGGCTTCTTGACTGAGCGTATCTCAAGTCCGAGCTCAGTTTTGGTGATCCCCTCCACTTTGACCTGACATGCACCTTAGATGCTTAACATATCTCTTGAAAATATTTCTGCAGAGATTATCCCACTATTTTCTTTCACTGATGAAGTACCTCTACCAGTTCTCTGTTTGCATTTATTATGAGCATCTTGCTTTTAGACCTCTGCTTCTCTTCACTTACCTATCTTTTCATGTTGACCTTTGACAGTACAAGTGATTTCATCCTTTTGTATCAGTTTATTCACTCTTCCTTTTGTTTGTCTTCATGATGATACTGTCATCTATTTTTTTCCAACAGTTTTGCCATTGATACCTTTGTTAAATTTGCAGATGACACTAGTAGGGAGTGTGCAGAAACAATTATTGGTACCCACATTGATTTTGTGCTTGTATCCCATATCTTACAAAATTAGTCACATTCAACACTAGCTTCAGCACAACTTGCTCTGTCTGACAGTCTCTGCCGTTACCCTTCCTTGATACCTGTCCTGCATTCGGCTGTAACAGTTATTTTTCTTCCTAGTAGCTGGTGCACTGCTGTGTTTGGTTTCAGTCTGAGAACAATGCTAATAACACACCGATGTTTTAACTGTTGCTAAGTAATGCTTACCCTGATCAAGGACTTTTCAGTCTCATGCTCTACCAGTGAGGAGGGCACAAAAAGTCAGGAGTGAGCGCAGCCAGGACACCTGACCCAAACTAGCCAAAGCAGTATTCCATACCACAGCACATCATGCCCGGTTTATAAACTGGTGAGAATCACCCAGAAGGGACTGATTGCTGCTCGGTTCGGGCTGGGTATCAGTCTGCAGGTGGTGAAAAATTGTACTGTGCATCACCTGTGTTTTCTGAGCTTTCATTCTTCTCTTGTTGTTTCCTATTGTTATTGTTGATATTCTTTCTATTGCCACTATACTTTATTGTAGCTGCTGGATTGTTCTCATCTCAACCCATGGGGTTTACATTCTTCTATTCTCCTCCCCTCCTGTCTGGGGTAGGGGAAAATGGAGGGGTGAGTGAACTGCTGTTTGGTGTTGAGTTACCGGTTGGGCTTAAACCACAACAGTACCTATACCTACTTCAGCTTTGTTCAGCTTCAGACTATGAACACTGGTGGACAGGATTATCTCTTCCTTCTTAACAGTGCCAAGCACATCAAGGCCTTCATTTTTGCCTGGGACTTTTGAGCTCCCCATCAAACAAAGAGACAGTAACAGCCATAAATGGAAGCTGCTGTTTCCTTGCAGCGCCCGAAGGGTGAGCATCACTGCAAATGTTACTGCAAATGTTACTTGCTCCTTCCTAGAACTGAATCCCCAAAGCTCTAGCACTCAAGGCTGATAAATTGCACAGAGACCAGAAAGCCTGAGATGTTGGAAGACAAACTATGTCAGTGTCCCCTGCTCTCAGAGAAAGTGCAAAGGGGGAGAAACATTAAGAGCACCATAAAGACTAGGTGCTGGCAGTACTCAATGATTCTGGAAGGTCATGGAGTCTGACTGTAAAGGAGTCATCAATTTACATGCAGATACCTTGGCCATTAGTGATGGTGAGGGAGAAGGTAATGAAGAAAGTACAAAAATGTTATAAGACACTGTTACAATCCTTCAGTTGTGAAAAGTTCACTGGAATGTAGCATGGCTTTTTTAAACAATACAAACTTTGCAGTAAGGTGCTAAGAACAGACTTCTTTTTATAGAACAGGCCTATAGGGTGGTGTGAATTCTCAAAACTTGGGAATTTATTAAATAGCCCCGCTCCTTTTCTTTTTCTCTGATAGGAATATAAATGAATTTTAGATATTCTGGGCCAACAAAAGTGGTTTGTTTGGTTCTTCTGTTATTATGACAGTGATCCCAATTCCTTCATCTTATAAGGCTGCAGAGAGTTTGCAGCTTGTCAACATTGTCCTTGATTGCTTGTTGCAGTAACATAAAAATCAGAACAGTGAGTCCTGTTAAAGGGAACTGACTTTGACAGGGAGAGAGGGGCATATTTCTTGTATGAAATATGAAGATAATGAAAGGAAAATTGAGACAGAGTTATTTCTAATGACAAGCATAGTAAGATTCAGTTTGGGGATGGAAAACTAACTTCTTTTCCTTTTTCTTTGGGTTTTAGTTTGTTAGGAAAGAACAGACTGAATACCTCTGGCAGGCAGGCCATAAGATCACTAATTCCTGACTCTGTGACTGGTGTCTGAGTCAGAATGTTGGGGGTTTTGACCATGGGTTAGTTTTTACAGCACCAAACCTGCAGGCAGCAGATGGGTATGCCTGTCCCAAAGTGGGAGAAGGATTCTATCCCAGGAGCTAGCAGGGTTTATAGAAAGGGCTTCAAACTTTTTCAAAGGGGGAAAGAGATAACACCAGGCTCACTAGACATGAGCTAGGGGATAACGTGCTGCTGTTGGAGTCAACATCCACAGGGCAACTTAAATGTATTTATGACAATGCCCACAGCATGGGCAACAAACAGGAGGAGCTGGAAGCCATTGTTCAGCAGGGAAATCGTGGCAGAATCACCATCATAGAAACTTGGTGGAATGCTTCACATGATTGGAGTGCTGCAATGGATGGCTACAGGCTCTTCAGAAGGGATAGGCAAGGAAAAAGAGGTAGTGGGGTTGTGTTGTATGTCAGGGAGTGCATTGACTGCCTTGAACTCAGTGCTGTGAGTGAGAAGGCCAAATGTTTGTGGGTAAAGATGAGGGAAGGCCAACCAAGCAAATATCCAAGCAAACAGGAGTCTGTTATAGACCACACAACCAGGATAAAGCTATAGATAAAGCATTCTTTAAAAAAGTGGGAGAAGTTTCACAATCCCTTGCTCTTGTTCTCATGGAGGTCTTCAGTCTACCAGATGTTTGCTTGAAGTACAACACAGAAGAGAAGAAACAATCCAGAAAGTCCTTGGATGGTGTGGAAGATAACCTCCTAACCTGGCTGGTTAGTGAGCCAACTAGGGGAGATGCCTGGCTTGATCTGCTGTTCACTAATGGAGAAGGACTGGTGGGTGATGTGATGGTTGGAGACCATCTTGGGCAAAGCAATCATGAAATGATTCAATTTTCAAACCTTGGAAAAATCAGGAAGAAGGTCAGCAAAACCTCCACCTTAGATTTCCAGAGGTCTGACTTTGGCCTGTTTGGGATGGTGGTTAGCATATTTCCTTTGGAAACATTACTGAAGGACAAAGGGTCCAGGAAGGCTGGACACTCTTCAAGAATGAAATCCTTATGGCACAGGAGCAGGCAGTCCCTATGTACTGAAAACAAAACCAGCAGGAAAGAGACCACCAGCCTGGCTGAACAAGGAGGTATTGCTTGAACTCAGTGAAAAAATGAGAACACCTGTGGAAGAAGTGACTGTCACCTCATGAAAAGTACAAGGATGTTGTTAGGCTATGTAGAGAGAAAGTTTGACAGGCAAAGGCACATACAGAACTAAATTTGACCACTGCTATAAAAGATAATAAAAAGCACTTTTACAAATAATAGTGTTCATGAGAGCAAATATCTGGTCTATAGTAGTGTTAAGGTAACACTCCCCTTGCAGCTGAAAAGCAGAGGTAAAAAGCAAGTATGATGGCACAGCTTAGCACAGTGAATAACCGGGCTGAGGTGCAGCCAAACTCTCCAGCTCTTCATCTTGTTAAATCCCACTGAATCCTGAATAAATCCCATTTTTTTAGAACTATGTTGGCTGGGTAGCTCCTTCCCATATGTGTATTAATATTTGGCTATGTTTTCTTTTAAAGGGGTGGTGAGTTGGCTGTGCTTAGAGTGTTAGTTCAGTCCTGTGCACCCCTGGACATGCAGGGCATCATTGGTCAGTCAAACATAGAAGCTCTTTTTGAACTCTCTTCCTGCTCAAAAGTAGCACCCTTGGGAAAAATACAAGCTCTAGTTACATTTGCGGTACCAAACTGGCTGTTCTCTGTGCTTTGTTTTGAAAAGCCAAGTGATTTGCTCAGTTTGCAATTTTCCTGCTTTTATTTGTTGCTTCTCTTTGCCAGGAAGTCCGTCATCCAGCTCGACCTGGCTAACACCAAGAAAGCTCTGATCGTACCTGCTTTTGAGACCCTACGCTACCGCCTCTCCTTCCCCAAGTCAAAAGCAGAGCTGCTCTCTATGTTGGACATGGGAACCCTCTTCACTTTCAGGTAGTGGAAACTACTTTTGTTGAATGTGTGGTCATGATCTCTAAAGAGATCCCTCATGTGACCAAAATAATTTTTCTCTGCTGGTTTGTTCACTTCCTTACTGGGTTATAGGAAAAAACAAATGCAGGCTTGTCATGTGCTCTTTCGAAGTGTGAAACAGCTGCTTAAATACCTAGAGTTTCTCAATGCAGAGGTAAAAGTATACTCTGACTAGAAGTTGAGAAGTGAGGAACACCTAAATTTTGAGCTCCTCTCTGAAGCAGGCACCTTTTATGGCTGTGAACAAGTCACTTCTATTATCTGCCAGACTCTTCGGTTTTAAAATGCAACTGCTGGGGTTAACTGTCTCTTGGGTGTGTGCGCACTAAGGTCTGATTAGCAGACATTTGTGAAGCATCGCAGTGATGGGAAGAGTACAATATGGCCTTATGATGTTGCACAGAGAGGGGGCTTAGGAGACCTGCGTTCTCTTCTCAGCTCCACTACTGCCCTGCTGGGAGGTGGTACACGAATCAGTTCGCTTTCTTACATCTCTGTTCTCCATCTCTGTAATGCAGGTAACAATGTTCACCTCTCCTTTTTACAGTAGTTTGAGATCTAGAGATAAAACCTCTGAAAAAGCTAGGTATTATCTGTGGCCAGTGGAGCTCTGTATCACCTTTCACATCCTTCTCTTTAGAGCTTTCCTCACACTCCCATTATGTGTATCAAACACTTCTCATTGCAGCAGCCACCATTCCCTCATGTGACTGCATAGCAAACACCCTGGTGAGCCTGGAAAACAGTCTTGACACTGCCTCTACCAGTGACTGACTTGAAATAGAAACTTGAGGCATGCCTCTCTCTGGAAAATTACTTAAGGATACTGGTAGAGCAAGATCTGTTCACTCTTCCATCATTCTTTAACAGTCAAAGACATACAAAGTAATAAGAGATTTGTTGATAGAAAATGACTGTTTCTCCCATAGTTGAAAGGAAAGTATCCTTCCAGTGGAAAATAACACCCTCAGGATTTTCAGATGCTGCATTCCACCAACAATCAGATTTTCAACTTGCACAGCAGTGGGCTTCCGCTACAGATTTTATCCTCAAGCTATACAGCATGTTGGCATGTTACATACACAGACAGATTTGCAGGTCCTTTCTCAAGTCTCACTTAGGCAAAACTGTGTTTAACATCAGTGGGAGTTTTGCCAGAGAAAGGTTAAACAAGAACTGAAGGACATGGGGTCTGTAGCTGGCGTTCTTATTAATGTAGGACACAACTTGCAAATGCTTCCCAAGTTTGCTTTGGCTCATTTCATTGCTGAAATCTATCAACAGCCACAAAGCAGCTGTGATCTGGGCTGAGAATTCCCACCTCCACATTCAAGGTGCTCTAATAACGCTGCAATTCAAGGCTGAGCGGGTGGGAGTGAGCTGGGGAGGACTGCTGTGACAGTGATTGCTGAAAGTGCCTGCAGCATCCCAGTCCCTTATGCCACGTGGTAGATTGCAATCTTTTCCTCACTGAAATTGCTTTTGCCACGTCTTTTCCAAATGGTGACCTTTCCTAGCTCTCGGCAGCTAAGAAGTACAAAAAGGCTCTCAATTACATCCCCCAGTCACTGCCAGAAGAAAAAGGAAGACATGAGCATCTGTGGCTTGCAAGGTGTGCTGTGTGGAAACCCTCCACAGAAGCAGGCTGCCCTGTGCCAGCTTCCTAGCTTTGTTTGCAGAGATGCTGGCTGTGCCTCCTGAGGATGTGCCCGCTCAGTGCCTGGGTAATAGCTGATGAACCACAAATGTACTGCCGACACAGCTTTCAGGCATAAGGGAGACCACAGCTGGTGAAAGATGCATCACATTGGGAGAACATAACCAGCAACAACTGATCAACTAATTAACTGATTGCATCCACAAACCAGCAAAATGTTTAAGCATTTGAGAACAGATCTGGAAAAGTTTTTCTTTCACCAAATTATCTTTCTCAATGAAATGGGAAGCATCTAGGGAGGAATAATGATATAATTTCACTAACTTTAGCAAAGTTTGCTACAGTTTTGAAGTTTTATTTTAAATCAAAGCAATCAATGGTATAAGTAAGATGAAACATTTCATCCAAAGTGGTGGATATGGTTTTTTCCAGTTGTTTTCCATAAACTATAGGAAACAAATTGATCAGCACTTTATAGAGGTCGAATGACTTTGTTTGGATTTGCCAAAATTGCCAGTGGTAATGAAAAATACATTGTTGACAATTTTCAGGAAGTTCTGGGAGTCAGTGTGTGCAGCCTTAAAATTTGATGAGTATTTAAATCTTGAGTGACAAGACTGAGCAGGAAAATTAGATTTATTCATTTGTCCTCAGAGACGGAGGACCAGTACAGACAGTGAACTACGATCCACGGCCGCATCTCTGAGAGTAAAGTCTGTTGGAAATGACTCGCGCTTCTATAGTAACTTCCTCTGTATGGACAGCCATGTAATAGTCTCTGCATATTTTACTGTGCAGTACATGTCTTTTGGTGATCAGCTATTTGCCATGATCCAGCTCCAGCAGATACGTGTGTATGTACATATGTAGACTCGTATATATTGTATGTACAGATACATATAGAATCCTGAACTCTCACAATTCTTGTTTCCGGTCTAATTACTCCTTTATAATCAGTGTACACACACCTCATTTGAGCATCATGTACTCATTTTTCTATTCATCCTGACCTTAGCCATCCTTTTGTCTTCCTCTTTCCCTTGACTCGCATATGTCCCTCTGAAGAGGGAAGTAGATCATCTCTGGTGTTATTTTGTTTGGTACAATCAGGTCTATTCTTTCTACTTTGTTTCATCTCTCCAATCTTACTGCCATATTTTCCCCCTCCCTGTCTCTTCTCAATTTTATTTCCCTGCTGGTCAGCTCCCTCAACTCACAGAGATTATACCTGAGCTGCTGTAGCAGCTTACACTGATATCCCTAAACATGGTGGAAAGAAATCGCTGAGTTTTATGGTTGGCATCCTGTTTCCCCCCTGTTTAAATCAGTGGGAGAGTATTACTAGAACAACATCAGCACTTGACTCTCAATTAACTCTCAATTAACTGAAGTTTGTATGGGGCTTTGAAGATACAAATCACTTTGGAAGTGTTTAGTAGTCTTTATTATTATTACCGTAATTAATTTCAAAATGCTGGAGGTAGGATTTTGGAAGATAAAGCATCCTCCACAATCCCATATAATTTTAAACCCCACATTGTGATAGTATGTTTTTCCTGGCATAGATAGCTGCCCATTAGTGACTGGGTGGGTTACTTGCTCATTTCCAGGAGACCAAGAAAAGAGATAGGCTTTTTGGAGATGATTGCGAAGGGCGTTAAGCATTATAAGCATCTTTGTGAATCTGGCACTCTTTTCTGATAATCCCTGGAGAATTAATTCACTGTCCTTTTTTTTTAATACAGAAGGGCTGTTTTCCCGGGTCCTTGCGCCAGATAACTGAAAGTGATGCAACAGTTTACAGTTTACAAATGTAGCCTTAAAAGGGCCATATGTAACTTGAGATCCTGGTGCTATACTAATTATTCTGTCTTCCTGACTGCCCCAAATAAGAGTAGTCAACACCTCTCTCTGTTTTTCCTCTTACAAGCCATACTAATACACAGTCCTAGTGAAAATTCCTGGGTGTGATCTTACATCCCTGCTTTTAGCAATGACTCTCAATGTTACAAGAATTTCTGGGGTCGAAACATTACCTCAGCTCCCAATTCTGAAAAGATTTAGTGCTCTAATCTCATCACTTTTAGTGCAAATCATCCCTGTGAATTCAATGTACCTTACGTTATGAATTGGCAGGGTGTTTGTTTTGCCCCTTCCGCTATGCATCTCCGAGCATTGTAATACAGATGGCCAGCTATGCCTTTCTTTCAGTGTTTAATCTATGAGTCTGCAGAAACAGCTCATTTCATTGATTTTTGGAAAGTGTAAGAAGAAGAAGTGGGTGAGAAAGTCATTGACCCTGGCACTAATGGGGTGCATTCAAGCTGTGCTTGGAAGAGACCTGCTGTAACCTAAACAAGATTAGCAAAGTATAAAAGGATCTTATTCTGTAAATCAAATTGATTATCTTACTAAAGATCACATGGGTACTCCCCACAGTGTAGAAAGTACAATAGAAAGCTTTTATGTAATATTTTACTTATTAATTTAATTATGCACTTTGGCTCCTGCCATCATAATCACAGTAACTGGTAAAACAGAGCATCTATCCGAGCTGCAGGTGTCTGTCATACAAATTATAAAATTGCATATAAAAAATTCAGCGAATGTCAGTGTGATGTAGAAGGAAATAGCTAATTTTAGGGACCTTATCTCAGCTGCAGACTTTCACACTGATTTTAGAGCACTGATACAGCCACTTGGTTGCTAGGTACATGCCGCAGCACTTTGTAGTGCAGATGAACTGCCTGCGTACTTTGTAATTGTTTCTCACATTAGCATCAGGTAGCGTTTTCACACTATCCTTCATCAACTAGATGTGTTTAAGCACTGAGTACATAGAGGCTCTGGGAAGTATGTTGGAAATAGTCCTAGAAATTGCCTCTGCTCTGTCTTGAAAATGATGATGTGAACTGTATGCTAATGTCCTTATTTTTGAGCGTTTCATCTAACAAGTAACATTTTGTTGCCTCACCAAGATGCATTCTATCTAATTGCCTCCCTACATCCGTGCCATTTATGTCTGTTTAAGGTATCACGTCTGGACGAAAGGGCATGCGCCAACGAACTTTGCCAAGTGGCGAACAGCCACCACCCCCTACCGTGTCGAGTGGGAAGCGGACTTTGAGCCGTATGTTGTTGTGAGGAAGGACTGCCCAGAGTATGACAGGCGGTTTGTTGGATTTGGTTGGAACAAAGTAGCTCACATCATGGAACTGGATGCACAGGTGAGGAGGTGACACCTGCGTATCTCACCCAGCAGCTGGACAGGAGGGTTGTTAAAATGAAATCGGTGTTCTGCAGAAAGGCGTCAGGCTTTGCATCACCAAACTGCTCATTTGGCCTTACTGAGCTCCTGAATGAGTGCCTCTTGGGTTGGGGCACTCAGCTTAGTCATCGTCAAGCATTAAAAGCAGAGCTCAGTCTAAGTTAGTTGATTTGTCAGTACTGAGGAAGTTGTTTTGCAGTGGCACAGTCCCTGCAGTGTCCACCTCCTGCCCAGCAGTGTGCCTGAGCACTACAGCACATGTTGCCAGTCTTGTACCCTGCTAGGGGATCTGCAGACTTAGCTGGAAGTTTTTTCAGTTAAACAGAGGTTAGTGAGTCCCAAATGCTAATTTAGAATTCAAAAAGCAATCTCAAATTGAATCCAAAGCAAGCTTCTTCAGTTTCTCTCCTGGATTTGCAGCACATCTCTGCAAAGCCAAGGACTTTGCATTTCCAAAGTCTCTGGCTGCGGAGCAGCCTCCAGAGGATCCAGCTACTTGATCCTTGGGCTACCTCCCTCTTGTACCTCTGACTTGGGATGGAGTTGTTGAGCAAAATATGTAAGAGTAAGGGTGCAGAGAAAGCTTGAGAGTCCCAGATTAGTGCTAGAGCTCTCAGTCCCTGACACTGACCTAGATCTTAGGGTCTGGCAGTGACTGTGGCTCTGTGAGAGCCTGGTGCTGCTGCTCCTTACTGAAATGGTAGGGTTTGCATCTCCCTGCTGTCCTGGAATGTGAAGCTAACCACTGTGCTAATCAGCAGGGTTTGTCATAGCATTTCTTTATAGTTTGGGTTTGTTTGGGTTTGTTTTTTTTGTTTCAAGCCTAGTTTTTGAACTAGTAGCCTTTCATGGTAACCCCAAAAAGTGTGGGGTTTGGCCATGTATATTCTGCTATGGTAGCTTCTGCTATGGAACTGGAAGAGAGCTGATCCTTCTCTGCTCAATTTTTAACAGTTTATGTGAATCAGATCAGCACAAGGCATACAGCAAGTCACTGTGAGATTATGTCTGGGGCGTGGGCTATTTGTGTGCAGGCATGTTTGTGGGAGGCATATTTTCTACTGCTTACAAAACCACGTGGTCACCTTGCGCTGGCAGCCATTTGCCCTATTTGCAGAAGAGCATTCCCAAGGAATTTGTACCTACATATGTTGAGAAAAAAAATTATAACAGACTAGAAAAAAAAGCCCCTTATATTATCATTAATAATAACACTTTGCTCTGCTATAGCACTTTCATTTTCCAGTGCACTTTCCAAACACTAATCATTTAACCATCAGTTGTGGAGAGTGCTAGGGTAATGATTTATTATTTGTTAATCTGGGTAACAAGGCTTATGTTCCTACTGGCAGCTCTCACCTAGCGCTCACAATTTAACCCTTCTGTTCAGAGATGTTTGCCCAGCATACAGATTTACATATGGAAAAATGGAACATTTTGCAAAGTTGTTCATCATGCAGATATTTTAAAAAGCCATTGAGTTGGAGCTAACTCTGGGGAATTGTTTTTCTCACTCTTCCAGCCTTAAAAACATTCTCACATTGAAAAGAAGCTTAATTTCCATCATGGGCAGCAACGTGGATGTTGGCCTCTTCTCCCACAGAATCAGCCTAGAGAGGATCTGGAATCACATAGTTGCATCCCCATATGACATTCGTCTGCTTGGGGGTGTCCACAGACCAGATTGCTGCCAGCAGCTTGGCTGGTTTCATTACCAGCAGGCAGAGCAGCTTCTCAATCAAATTATTTCACTGCTCCTCACAACTGCAGTGTCTGTCAAAAGGACTGTTTCATTATCCTTACCAAGGGCCTGTGCCACTGCCATCCTTCAAAGCAGCGCACTGTGTGGAAATACTCATCATTATTATTCTGGGGGCATGTAGATGTCCACTGAGCTGGATGCTGTCCAAATACATAGATAATGACAGTGTCTATCTAAAGAATTTATAACCTGTGACATAGGCACAGAGGTTCCTTCAAGTGCATTGCTTTGTCCATAAATGTTTCCATGTAGTAGAGATGGATCATTAGAAAACCTTTCCCTGTTCTTCTAGTGACTGTGGAAATAGACTGTGGGCATCCCTTTTCCCAGGACCCTAGCCCAGCTTCTTTCAAAGAAGCTTATTAGCAGCAGGCTCATACAAGTTTTTGGAAGGCTGTAGGTGCCTGAAGGATTTTCAGAGGGACGGGAGCATTGCTGTGCTGAACAGTTTACGCCACAGAGCATAGGCAGTCCCTGAACTGCAGGATTACAGACTTGAAATGCAAACAGAGAACAAAGATTCTATGAGGGAAGTGGATCTTTCTCTGTAGCTTCAGCTCTTAGTTTTAAGGTCTTGTAAAGACATACTTTGTAGTTTATCAGCTTTCCTCACCCTCTCATGCCAGTCTTTTTTTTTTTCGCATTTGGTTCCCCATTAATTCCAAGTGTTTTCAAGCTAAACAAGTTCTGCTGTGAGCATCAAGATTATATTGCTCTTGCTGTACATTCATCACCCCAAACAGAACCTCCGAGGGGCCTATTCCCATATATGACAGCATTCTAATTTGGCACAGAGATTTGCCACTTCAGCACTGTTTGGCAGGGAAGAGGCATCCCCATAATAAGAAAGGAGCAGCCATACAGTTGCATCTGCGCCAAGCTGTCCAGCGCATGCTGCTGTTTCATAGGTGTCTCTGGAAAGGTGCTGCAGCCTTAGCTACACTTTGGAGTCACCAGTACCACTGCCTGAGTTGGGTATAGCTCCACATTGCATTCTGCTCACTTTTTCCCATTTTGTTTGGGCTTTATTTTGAGCTGTGTTGTTCAAACACTTGGTTTCCAGTAGCATTGTAACCAGCAGCTTTCAGTCTTTTCTGGGTTGATCATGTTTCTTCCACCAACAACTTCCCTGGGCAGCCTGCTCCAGTACCTCACAACTCTCACAGTGAAGGATTTCTTCCAAATATCTAATCTAAATCTCCCCTGTTTTAAGTTTGAACCCATTACCCATTGTCCTATCACAACAGTTCCTGATGACAAGAACCTCTATAGCATCCTTGTAGACCCTTTTCAGATACTGGAAGGCTGCTATGAGGTCTCCACGCAGCTTTTCGTCTCCAGGCGGAACAGCCTCGACTTTCTCAGCCTGTCTTCATACGGGAGGTTCTCCAGCCCGTGATCATCCTTGTGTCCCTCCCCTGGACTTGCTCCAACAGCTCCATGTTCTTCTTATGTTGAGGACACCAGAACTGCACGCAGTGCTCCAAGTGGGGTCTCACAAGAGCAGAGTAGAGGGCCTTCGGGCCTGCCTTTTGTACCATTTCCCCATTATTTGGCTTATATGGAGTAAAATATTGTAAAGTATAAATTAGATCTTTCATAAAACCAAGCAAAATCAACTTTAAAAAGAAGGCTTATTTGTCTTATCTGCATGAGTTTGTTCTTTCTGAGTCTCACACTGCACTGTTGCATGATGGAGCATGTATGACTGTGGAGATATGGGAGAGATGTGTTACAATGGGGCTCGGGGACATCCTCACAGCCAGTGTCTTTCTCCCCCAGGAGTACGAGTTCACGGTGCTGCCCAATGCCTACATGATCCACATGCCGCATGCCCCCAGCTTCGACATCACCAAGTTTCGCTCCAACAAGCAATACCGCATCTGTCTCAAGACCCTGAAGGAGGAGTTCCAGCAGGATATGTCACGCCACTATGGCTTTGCAGCCCTCAAATATCTCACGGCAGAGAGCAACAGCTAGCACAGCAGAGGCTGTGTGACAGAAATAGGGACACCGGAGGGAGAAGCCACTCAGCGTTTGGGGTCTTCAAACTTCAAACTGAGAAATACTTTCTGGTTTTATATCATACTCAGTTCTAACAGTAGAAATTTGAAGTGAGATGTCTTCGAACTATGCTCATTCATCCCTTTCCCGACTACCCCAGGCCTTTCAGCTTTAGCGTTCATGAGGTGTCAGCAAGAGGAGCCGGCCATGCGCCCGCCATGCTGCCGGAGGTGGGGACTGGGCTGGGGCTGTGAATGCACTCTGCTCTGTTAACTGCAGAGCAAAGACAGACCTTCAGAATATAGGATTTCATGTTGCTATTTAATAATTTGACATGCTTTTTATCTGTAAAGGAAGATCTTCGGGTCGCTGTCCTGTGAATTTCAAATCTGCACTACTCTAAAAGGGAACTCTCACCTGTGAACTTTCACAGGGACCCTGTTACCATGGATGACCTTGTTAATGCAGGATGAGCCAAAGGTCTGAATTAGCCTTGAAAACAAAGGGGACGCTTATACAATACTGCACTCCAGAGAAGGTGTGTTAACTGGCTTAGGTGTATACATGATACCAGTTGGTCTTTTACTCTCAAATTAGTTGTTTTATCAGGAAAATTCCCTACACCCAACTCTGCCTTTTCCCCAGTCCTAAATGCTGCTCCTTTCCTTGCCAAGGAAATGTCTCCCTTGTGTTTCTTTCCCATCTTCAGTTCTGGTGGTCCAGTAAAGAAGATGAGTAGGCTCTGCCAGAACATGAACAAAACTTGTCAGTGTAAGGTTTGTTTTCACCGGAGCAACTTGTTTGTGTGTGTCTCGTAAAATAAAGGGCCTGGCTGAAACTCTTTATCCTTTTTTAGGCAAGAATTGGATTTTGCCTATGCGGCACATTGTGCCAGGGGGATATTGATTCGTAGGCTTATTTCAGTGCATGCCCATCTGTGAAGGCATTGGGCCGTGGGCTTTAAGCGGACTTCTCTGATGAACAGGGAATATAAACACAGCAACTAGTAGCCTTGGTGCTCTCCTGCTGCCTGCTGCAAGGTCTCAGAACTACTTCGTTAAAGGAGTTTATAATTAAAAGGAGCAGAACTGTTAGGAATAAACTCCCCATTCGAGGGGGAGAAAAGAATGTGTTGGGAATCTGAGTGTGAGTGTTTGCTTGAATGTGGACTGGTCAAGTTCACAACTTTGGTACACACAGGAATATGCTGGTGGGCAGGCAGGAAACCTAACAAGCAAAATGCAGGAAACAAGACACTGGACTTTTTACCATTTTCTTTATTCTTCAGTATTAATGTTGTGTTTACATGGGATGCAGAGATGAGGTTTAATGCACTACCTTGCAGGGCTATTTGTAATTTCTGTTGCAATGTTAATAGAGAAAGCAGAAACAACTCAGTGAGAAATGTGTCTTTTCTCCTTACCCCAGATCCCCATACAACCACGGTACCAATACCACTGCCTGAGCTGGGAAATGGATCCACATTGTGTTCTGCTCAGTTTTTTCCCCTTTTGTTTTTCAGCCACTGGACCTTCTACTTTCCTCCACACCTCATCTCTCTAGAGCTTGGTTTTATTTCTAACCTGACATTTCATGAGAGCTTTCTGTTATGGTGGAAACCACGTGGTTAAACCAGACATTTAAACTACAAATATCAGTTCATCATGCTGTGTATGTGTAAGAAAAGCCAAAAAAAGGCAACTTCTTTGACAAGAAATAAAAAGGGGTGGGAGGCTGTGTGTAATTTTCACTTTTTCCCCTGGGAGTGTTGGCTGCATAAGAATACATCACTGCATAATTTTCCAAAGTGCTTTTCTTCTGTTCTTAATGGCTTTATGGGAAGTTTTACATAAAAAACTGGGAAAAGCTGGGAAAAAGTGAAATGAGTGCTCAGTCCTGGCTAAAGTATATTCTTTTAAAAATACCATAATCTTAACTACCCAAGTCCTGTATTACTCACCATTAAGAGCCAACGTCACTGTGCATATTGAGAATGAGAACGCTGTAGCACAGGGGCCTGTTCCTTAGCTAATGTGCAGAAGGATGTTGAAAGCTGTTCCTAAGAGAGCCTAACACTGGTTGTCTCTACATAAATCTCCAATCAGAGCTTCAGAGTGACCATCGTTATGTTTCATATATATTAAAAACTTTCATTTCTAGAGGTATGCTTCTCCTTGGCTTAACAATGTTGTCCAAGGGTGGACTGGATTGCCCTGATACAGCATAACCTGTGGCATGGGCCTGTACGTTGTTCTGATGTGCCACTATCAACATGAACATTATTTTCTCCTCAGTGGTCATGAAATGATGCCGATGGGGGAAGCAAGGAGGTAATCATTTGCTATTTGCCTGTCTGCATAGCAAGTCATGGAATGTGCTGGGTAGACTTAGGTGTGCTGGCTGGTGTAAGCAGCTGAAAGATTGGTAGTAGGTTCAAAGAGCCCCTTTTTTTTTACCTTTATAGACACTGTACTGACTTGTATCTGTCATGTTTCTCTATGTGCTTCATAATTAGGGAAATACGAGGCTTGGGTTTTTTTAACACATTTCAACCATTTTACAAGGTAGCAAATTAGAATTACATATCTGTCTATAACCTGCCAGGGCTCCTCCAATACCACGAAAAAATCACCAACAACAACTACAGAAGTCCCCAACTCAGTTATAACACTGACTGTTATCCAGTCCTCTGCTGTAGTATTTGATAGCAACTTTGTTACTTAATTCTCAGTTTTCTCCTGAAATCTTCAAGAAGTATCAGGTAAACCTGGTAACTTAATGCCTTTGATTTATTGATTTGTTCCACCAACTTCTCTCTTGAGTCTTAAATCTCCTTATCTTTAATATTTGGAAAGTGTGAGTCTTTCATTTAGTTTTCACTCCAGCACCCTCTCTGGTGAAGACTGATGCAAATAAATCATTTAGATTCTTGGCAATGTCCTTATTGTCTTTAATTGTTTCTTCTACTTACTGTTTGGGGTGGCCTTCCTGTTATGTCCGGTTTTCTGCTTTTGGTGTACTGAGCAAATGTGTATTTTCAGTTTTAACTTAGTACTATTTGCTCTTCTGATTCCTTCTTAGCTTGCTCAAACTCCATCTTAACTATTACATACTTTCTTTTCCGGTTTACAGAATTCTGATTTCCATTCTCTAAAGGTTTCTTATTTCGCCTGAATAACTTCTAAAATCTCCATTTTAGCCATACCAGCATTTCCTTGTCCTCATCTTCCATTTATCAAAGGGGATACCATACATAGTGGCTATTGATAAGCCTTTTCCATTTTTAGTCTGAGGATTTCAGTTTTTCTTTTCTTTTTATTTAGGGCCACTGATTCTTTAAAAGGAAAAAGGGGTTTTGTTTTTAAATTTTTTTATCAAATATCACCCTACTGTTTTAGGTTTGTATTTTCCTCCTTACCTTTCCTAAATGCTACCCTTTTCCTGATCAAGGGATCAGAAAGAAAATCTTACAAAATTCTTTTGTTCTTCTAATTCAGGCGCTTACCTTGACACGTTTTGTTCTGTGGCTCACTTTTCCCCCTTCACTCAAAAACATTGACACATATGAGTCACTGCAAACTTTTCAGTTCCAGAGCCTGAAATGTGTATTTATTTCCCAGCACTTTCTGACATCCCACCACATTTCCGACATAATTATTATTCCAAATAATAATCTGCGGGCTGGCACCCAATCCTTCTATTTTTTTCACGTTTCTCCCTTTGATAGAACAGCCTTTGCAAGTTTAAGTTTTGGGCAAAGCGCTTGCCTTTATTTAATGCCTTACCTGTAACCTTCTAATAAGTTTCCATGATTTCTCTCTATTGTCACAGTATATGTCTTCAAATGTTTAGGTGTAGCTTCCATCATGTCATTTTCTGGCTAAGAGTCATCTACCATTTGCCTACCTGGCAGACTTAGAAAATGTCTTTCTTTATTCCAACTAGTCCTTAGTATCCATAATGGTTCTTTTCCAAGTCCTTCTTTTAGTAATTCCTTACGGCCTTTCTTGTTTCCTGTGTCAGCAATCTGCTTCCACTTCATAATTTGTTTTGGGTTTTTTTTTCTATTTTGAATCATCATTTTGGTCCCCATGATATGAAGGAATTAGCAGTTGTACTTGCCGTTCCATTGCTTTTGTTAGACTTCATATCACATATGCTGACATGATTCCCAAGTGCTTATTTTTTACCCGGTTGGCTTCATGTGGTTTGTTTGTAAATCATGAACTGCATTTTGCTTTTACTGCAACAGAGCTATTTTGTAGTGTTACTTGCAATAGCTGTTGCAACAGTGTAAGCCCTGTGTTAGAGGGAGGAGTGCAAAAACCTTGTCAGAACTGTAGCTACTGTTTCTCTCCACAGGGAAAATAAGGCCCTAGCACAGCTGAACAGTTTTATAAATGCCCTGCACAAAACACATTGCACATTATTTTTTGGTAGGTATAATCATACATTGTCCAATTAAATATGAAAAATACATTTTTAATATTCTCATTTTTACATGCAATTCTATCCAGAAGATAATGCATTTCCTTCTCTATCTTGCCAGTTTCTCCCTCTACTCCAGCCTGCCTAATAGCCCCATCTGTTTTCAGCTGAGAAAGATTAATGACCAGGAGCACTGGGAGTCCTGGCAAATCAGCAGAGATATTACTCCTAAGCATTGCACAGGACATTCTTTGCTGTTCTGCCAGATACTGTATGGGTGTTCCTCAGGTTTCAGCAAACCAACATCAGAACACAGCAAGCTCAGCAAGTGGGGTGAGCATCATTATTTATGAACTTCAGTGCGGCCTAATGCATTAGATGGTGGGAGTGCTAAAAAAATAATGTATCATTGCGAGCTCAGAAGGTATTTCAACTTTAGGAAAAGAAAGCAGCTAAGTTTCTGCAACTCAGCAAGTGAGACTGGAACAAATAAATCACTAGTAGGCAGTGACAGCCTAGTATTTCCACTGCAGTATTCAAAATGCAGAAGCTAAATGAAGTCACTTTTACAGTAGGAATTCATAATGTATATTTAGATGGTGTGTTTACATCCAAACACGTAGGTGAACTGGAGATTGTTTGAAGGTTGTTACTTTGGTTCACAATATAAAATTGCTTGGAAAAGCTTTTGGCTGTGCACAGCAAATTACAGCTCAGGAAATGCTTACAAACTGGAAATACCTTGCTTTTATAGGAATTTGTTTTCATGAGTAGTTAAACATTCCCAAAAACAAAGGCTGTGGGAATTTCAAAAGGTGCTATGTACATGTCAGTTGTCTGGAACATTTTCCATGTACAACCACTTGGGATTTGGGAGTCATTTGCTCTGTAGAGATGAATTGTTATGATTGGTTGAAAAAATAAGCTGGGAATTAGAAAGCCAGCCAAATATTTATTTGTGTGGTGGATCGTATGGATGTATTTGTCGAGACATGTTAATGGGTACAGCAATGGAGTTAGCTCATTGAAAGTGTCAGGATGCAAAAGATCTGAAACCCAGGCTAAGAGCTTAGTATCTTTTCAGTTGTTCTGAGCTAGAGTGTCCCCTTGTAGCATGAGAACAGCTTCCTGTCTCCCAGCTAGTTGCTGTTTCTGTAGGGTTAAAATGTCCTAAACCTCTGCAGCATGGATTCATGGCAAGTCGCTGTGCAGGTGACATAGGCTGCATTTGAGCTCCATGGTCCATTGCCATGACATACAAGATTTCAGTCCTATAGAAATAGTTCTGACCTGAGGATAATTCTCTGATCAGGTGTGTAGAGAGGTCCCCAAACACATAAGGCCAAGTAATTCAAGGCAAGCTAAGCCTATTCCTCAGTATTATGGC
This sequence comes from Bolborhynchus lineola, assembly GCA_025448015.1. NCBI lineage: Eukaryota > Metazoa > Chordata > Aves > Psittaciformes > Psittacidae > Bolborhynchus > Bolborhynchus lineola. The sequence continues at coordinate 639 of JAOEHX010038310.1, read as the reverse complement.
AACATAGTTCTCAGACAATAGATGTGTGCCTTTCCAACATTAACCATTATATCACAAGACTCCGCTAAAGATGCATAATCTGTCATGTGAAAGGTAGAGGATCTGAAATCCAAGTTGCAGTCGGAGCTGGTGATTTGCTCATAGAACTTCTTTCTTCCCCCTGGCACATATGGAATATGTCTCTACACAATTTGCTGGGTGTTTTTTAGAGGACTCCTCTCATTCTAGGCAGAGTGGATGGGATGATACTAGGGAAAAAAGCAGCTGGTGATCCTTTTTACTGTTGCTCTCATTGAGCTTTTCATAATACGATAGCTGCCTTGATTCTGAGCAAAGTCAGACTTTTTTTGTTGTTTTGTTTGTTTAGTTTTTTTTTCCTAAAGGATAGGTTTAAACTGTGATTTAGGAAAGTCAAATATCCCCCATACTCTCAGGCTTTCTGAGCAGATGCCTGCAGTTCTGTTCTACAGGCTTTTCTTGTGTGGAGGGATACCATGCAGCTGATGGAAATGGCCTTGTGGCACTCAGCCCCAATCCATGAATGCTAACAGCTGAACATGCAAGAGTGATGAATCCCAGGTCTGACTAAGCACATCTGCTCCATCTCTGGAAGCATTCAAAAGACTTATCAGGAGTCTG